>CAUYUJ010015508.1:47500-112500 GCA_963575745.1 Prorocentrum cordatum
AGAGAGATCGGACACGCTAACGGGATTCCCCTCGACAGCCGGCTACTGCGGTAGCCGAGGCCGCCATCGCATTATTGGCGGTGGTGCGCACCTTTTAAAGTACGGGGGGTGTTGAACAACCACACCCCGGCGCAAAGCGACTGAAGCAACTGACGAGGTGCTGAGCAGGCGATGCGCCAAGTCTCTCGGCGCCCTGCGGGGAAAAGGGCCCAGGTCGGCGAAGCCCCGTTTGGCGGCCAGGGGACAAGGGCTTGGCCGCTGAGCGGTTTGCGAACGACAGGGCGTCCCCCGCCACCGCAGCCAGGTCCCGATGACGCGTGGCCACGCTGGCAATCGGGCTGGCAAGAAGTGGGGCCTTCGGCCTTGATGGAGGCCCTATGCGGGTGTAAGATCAAGTATTTCACAGTGGGCGGTGAAACACGCGTGGCAGACATGTTGGTGCCAGTGAGCGCGAGGGTGCGCGCGGCCGGTGTAGGGCGGCCTCAACGGCGGAGAGTGCGACGGGCGTCAGCACCGTTGCAGCTGTGAGCGCGGCTCACGCAGTGGGGGGCGGCGCCCTGGTGAGGCGAGGAAACGGAGCGACCGACGGAGCGCGGCCGTCGGAGATGGTAAATTAGTCGGCCTGCTGTGGAGTCGAAGCGCGTGCGCGCTGGGCGGTCGGGCTGCAGAGTCGGACGGCCGTGGAGTCGCCCTGGCGGTGCCGCGACGGCTGTACGACTGAGGTCGGTACGCCAACAGCGTGACCACCGGCCGTTGCAGTGGCGCGGGGCTGTTCGCGGTCGTACATCGTCGCGGCGGCATGCGGGGCGGCGTCGAGCACGACCGGCTCGAGGCCAACCTCGTTGTTTACATTCCCGTCGCCACCCTCCTGCGAGCGGCACCCCCGCCGTGACGACACCGTAGAAGAAGCGTTTGCTGTGGAGTCGGACTGTGGGTGGTCGGACAGCGGAGTCGGCCGGTTATGGGTTCGGACTGTGGAGTCGGACTGGTGGGGAGTCCTGGGTGTGTAGTCAGTCTGCTGCGGAGTCGGACAGTGTGCGCACTGGGCAGTCGGGCTGTGGAGTCGGACGGCCGTAGAGTCGCCCTGGCGGTACCGCGACGGCTGGTCGTACTGCTGAGGTCGGTGCGCCAACAGCGTTACCACCGGCCGTTGCACTGTCGCGGGGCTGTTCGCGGTCGTACATCGTCGCGGCGGCATGCGGGGCGGCGTCGAGCACGACCTGCTCGAGGCCAACCTCGTTGTTTACATCCCCGTCGCCACCTTCCTCCTCGTCCTTCCTCCTTTGCGTGGGCCCAAGCGTGGGTCGGCAGGGGGAGGAGGAAGAGGAGGGGGGGTGGCTGGGCGCTTCGGGGATGGCAGGGAGGGGGCCCGAGGCGGTCGGCCAGGAGGCCGCGGGAAAGCTGCTGCGGAAGACTTTACACGGGCGCACCGCGGCTGGCCTGGATAGATGTTGCGTCAGTTTTTGGCGCGCTGCTCGACAGGGTGAGCTGGGCGGGGGCTCCCTCCTCCCTCCTCCCTCCTCCCGCAGGGGCGTGCAGCAGGGTGCCCTGGCCAAGAGTAGAGATGATGTCAGCGCGGCCAGCGTGGTCCTCGTCGCCACGGGCGGGGAGTGTCGACCAGAAGCCGACCACGTCGGAGAGGCGCGCGAAGACCGCGAGGCCATCGGCGAGCTGGGCGGCGACGCGTTCGCTGGAGACGTCCATTGAGAGCGAGAGAGAGGGAGATAGACACACATAGAGAAACAACAAACGCCATGAGAGAGAGGGGGAAACAGAGAGAGAGAGAGAGAGTCAAGGCAATGAGAGAGAGTGGGGAAGGGAGAGAGAGAGAGAGAGAGAGAAACAAAAAAGAGAGAGAGAGAGCATGTTGGCAAGGAACGCTCACACGCATCCCACCCCCTTAACAGGATTCTTGGGGGTGGGGTGCTCCTGCGCGCGTTCGCAATGCTCGTGTCCCAACCCTGATCATACCTGCTTCGGCTGCGCCCGAGATTCAGTTCACCCCATACACCGCCGCCCTGAAACGGGAAACGTGACGCGAACTGCCCCGCCGCGGACGTCTGCCTGAGCGACTGTGGGCGCCAGGGTCTCGCTCCGAGTTTGAAATATCGCGCGGGTGTTGCGCATACATATATATATATATGTGTATATATATATATATGTATATATATATGTCTATATATATATATGTGGTCGCCCCCCAAAGATCATGCATTGTATCTTGAATCGTATTCACGTTCATCATTTTCTGATTCATCCTTCCCTTCTCGTCTTCCGTCCTCCCCCTTCTCCAAACACAATTCCTCCTCCTCCTCCTCGCCCATCCTCTTCTTCGCCCATCCTCCTCCTCCACCTCCTCATTATCATTTCCGCTTCCTCCTCGTAGTAATACAAAAACAAGAATACTGAGTGTTTGGCGCTCTCGATGCAAGGAAACGCTGTGTATGTTTGGTATACCTGGTTCTTTTTTGTCTAGGATGCAACGACGCACTGTGTATTTGTTGTTATGTTGGCTGTTTTGGTTTTGGATGTTCAAGTGTTCCCCGCGGCCTCCCCCCCAGCACCTCCTCCTTTCCTTTGCTCCCCCTTGCTGCATAGCAAGAAAACCAGACATACGCAGTGCTTGGCGCCCTCGGTGCAAGGACGCGCTGTGTATGTTTTGTGTTTCTGGTTTTGATCTAGGATGCAAGGAAACATTGAGTATGTTTCGTTATTTTGGCTTTCTGGGTTTTGGAAGATCAAGTGCTCCCCGCGGCCTCCCCCCCAGCACCTCCTCCTTTCGTTTCCTCCTCTGCGTTGTAGAGCAAGAAAACCAAAAATACACAGTGTTTGGCGCCCTCAATGCAAGGAAATGCTGTGTATATTTGGTTGTTCTGGCAGTTTGGGTCTAGGATGCCAGGAAACACGGTGTATGTGTTGTGGTTTTGTTTCTTTGGCTTTTGGAAGGTGAAGTGCTCCCCGCGGCCTGCCCCCAGCACTTCCTCCTCTTCATCCGGAGTTCCGACCCCCCCCCAAAAAAAACAAAATAAGCAAACATATGAGTGCTTCCTTGCACCGGAGGCGCCAAACACTCTGTATGGTTTGTTTTCTTGCTTTGCAGCAAGGAGGAGGAAAGGAAAGGAGGAGGTGCTGGGGGGAGGCCGCGGGGAACACTTGAGCTTTTGGAAGCTCAAGTGTTCCCCCCAAACAAAAAAACGAAAATACACTGTGTCCGCTTGCTTCCTAAAGAAAAAACAACAAAAGAAACACAGCGCGTCCTTACACCGAGGGCGCCAAACACTGCGTATGTTTGGTTTTCAGGAAGAGGAAAGGAAAGGAGGAGGTGTACGGGGGGAGGCTGCGGGGAGCACTTGAGCTTCCGAAGCCCAGAAAACCAAAATAAGCAAAAATACACTGTTCCCTTGCATCCTAAACCAAAAAAACAGAAACACCAAAAATACACAGCGCGTCCTTACACCGAGGGCGCCAAACACTGTGTATGTTTGGTTTCCTTGCTATGCAACAAGGAGGAAGAAAGGACCGGGAGGCCGCGGGGAGCACTTGCGCTTCCAAAACCCCCCAAAACAGTTTCCCTTGCATCCTAGACCCAAAAAACACAACAAAAACAAACGTTTTCTTGCACCGAGGGCGCCAAACACTGTGTATGGTTGGTTTCCTTGCTATGCAACAAGGAGGAGGAAAGGAAAGGAGGAGGTGCTGGGGGGGAGGCCGCGAGAAGTACTTGAGCTTCCAAAACCAACGAAAAAACTGATTCCTTGCACCGTAGATCAAAAATACCAGAAACACCAAAAATACACAGCGTGTCTTTGCACCGAGGGCGCCAAGCACTGTGTATGTTTGGTTCCTTGCTATGCACCAAAGAAGAGCAAAGAAAAGGAGGAGGTGTTGGGGGGGAGGCCGCGGGGAAACCTTGGAGCTTCCCCCCCAACAAAAAAAATATATCCTGGCGAAGGACCCAACCATATGCAATCGTGAATACTGCAATTGTGGATACCTTCTCGGTGGAGCCCCCATACGGGGCCACGAAACGTACGAGGGGTGTGCCGACATGGGTGTGCGGGACGCATGCGGGCACACCCACTAGGGCCTTCGGTGGAGCTCCCTATGCGGCCACGAAACGTCTGAGGGAGTTGACGAAATGGGTGTGGCTGACGCATGCGGGCGCGGGCACTGGGGCCTTCGGTGGAGCTCCCCATGGGACCACGAAACGTTTGAGGGGTGTGCCGACATGGGTGTGGTTGACGCATGCGGGCGCGGGCACTGGGGCCGAGGGGTGTGCCGAAATGGGTGTGCGGGACGCATGCGGGCACACCCACTGGGACCTTCGGCGGAGCTCCCTATGGGGCCACGGAACGCGTGAGGGGCGTGCCGAAATGGGTGTGGTGACGCATGCGGGCGCGGGCACTGGGGCCTTCGGTGGAGCTCCCTATGGGGCCACGAAACGTGTGAGGGGTGTGCCGAAATGGGTGTGGGACGCATGCGGGCGCGGGCACTGGGGCCTTCGGTGGAGCTCCCTGGGGCCACGAAACGTGCGAGGGGTGTGTCGAAATGGGTGTGCCTGCGCATGCGGGTGTGACGCACTGCGGCTGGGGCGGTGCTCTGCTAGGAGCTCCCTATGGAGCCACGAAACGTGTGAGGGGTGTGCCGAAATGGGTGTGGGTGACGCATGCGGGCGCGGGCACTGGGGCCTTCGGTGGAGCTCCCTATGGAGCCACGAAACGTGTGAGGGGTGTGCCGAAATGGGTGTGGGTGACGCATGCGGGCGCGGGCACTGGGGCCTTCGGTGGGGCTCCCTATGGAGCCACGAAACGTGTGAGGGGTGTGCCGAAATGGGTGTGGGTGACGCATGCGGGCGCGGGCACTGGGGCCTTCGGTGGAGCTCCCTATGGAGCCACGAAACGTGTGAGGGGTGTGCCGAAATGGGTGGGTGACGCATGCGGGCGCGGGCACTGGGGCCTTCGGCGGAGCTCCCTATGGGAGCCACGAAACGTGCGGGTGTGCCGAAATGGGTGTGGGTGACGCATGCGGGCGCGGGCACTGGGGCCTTCGGTGGAGCTCCCTATGGAGCCACGAAACGTGTGAGGGGTGTGCCGAAATGGGTGTGGGTGACGCATGCGGGCGCGGGCACTGGGGCCTTCGGTGGAGCTCCCTATGGGGCCACGAAACGTGTGAGGGGTGTGCCGAAAATGGGTGTGGGTGACGCATGCGGGCGCGGGCACTGGGGCCTTCGGTGGAGCTCCCTATGGAACCACGAAGCGTGTGAGGGGTGTGCCGAAATGGGTGTGGGTGACGCATGCGGGCGCGGGCACTGGGGCCTTCGGTGGAGCTCCCTATGGAGCCACGAAACGTGTGAGGGGTGTGCCGAAATGGGTGTGGGTGACGCATGCGGGCGCGGGCACTGGGGCCTTCGGTGGAGCTCCCTATGGAGCCACGAAACGTGTGAGGGGTGTGCCGAAATGGGTGTGGGTGACGCATGCGGGCGCGGGCACTGGGGCCTTCGGTGGAGCTCCTATGGGGCTACGAAACGCTGTACTGGGTGGGTGAAACGCAGGGCAGAGGGGGAGGAGGGAGGAGGAGGGGGAGGAGAGGAGGAGAGGAGAGGAGAGGAGAGGAGAGGAGAGGAGAGGAGAGGAGAGGAGAGGAGAGGAGAGGAGAGGAGAGGAGAGGAGAGGAGAGGAGAGGAGAGGAACGCGGGGCACCGTCTCTTCAAAACGAGGACCCAACACCACAGGATGGTTTGGAAATTAGCCTGACGAAGGACCCAACCATGTGCAGGTGTGAATACCGCAGTTGACACTACCTATTTCGGTGGGGCTCCCTACAGGGCCAAGAAACGTGTGAAGGGGATGGGTGTGCGGGGCGCGTGCGGGCGGCAGCACTGGGGCCTTCGGTGGAGCTCCCTATGGGGCCACGAAACGTGTGAGGGAGTTGACGAAATGGGTGTGGCTGACGCATGCGGGCGCTGGCACTGGGGCCTTCGGTGGGGCTCCCTATGGGACCACGAAAACGTTTGAGGGGGTGGCGAAATGGGTGTGCGCTGGCGCATGCGGGCGCTGGGGCACTGGGGCCTTCGGTGGAGCTCCCTATGCAGCCACGAAACGTGTGAGGTGTGTGCCGAAATGGGTGTGGGTGACGCATGCGGGCGCTGGCACTGGCGCCTTCGGCGGAGCTCCCTATGGGGCCACGAAACGTGTGAGGGGTGTGCCGAAATGGGTGTGGGTGACGCATGCGGGCGCGGGCACTGGGGCCTTCGGTGGAGATCCCTATGGAGCCACGAAACGTGTGAGGGGTGTGCCGAATTGGGTGTGGGTGACGCATGCGGGCGCGGGCACTGGGGCCTTCGGTGGAGCTCCCTATGGGGCCACGAAACGTGTGAGGGGTGTGCCGGAATGGGTGTGGGTGACGCATGCGGGCGCGGGCAATGGGGCCTTCGGTGGAGCTCCCCATGGAGCCACGGAAAATAGTGAGGAGCGTGCCAAATGGGTTGTGGGTGACCGCAGTTTTGCGGGCGCGCGGCAATGGGGACTTCGGTGGAGCTCCCTATGGAGCCACGAGACGTTGTGATGTGGGGTGTGCCGAAATGTTGTATGGCTGGAGCAGCGAGGCGCGGCCACTGGGACCTTCGTTGGAGCTCCCTATGGAGCCACGGAACGCGTGAGGGGCGTGCCGAAATGTGTGTGGCTGACGCATGCGGGCGCGGGCACTGGGGCCTTCGGAGGAGCTCCCTATGGGGCCACGAAACGTGTGAGGGGTGTGCCGAAATGGGTGCGGTGGGCGCATGGGAGCGCAGCCACTGGGGCCTTCGGTGGAGCTCCCTATGGGGCCACGAAACGTGTGAGGGGTCTGCCGAAATCTGTGCGGCGGGCGCATGGGAGCGCAGCCACTGGGGCCTTCGGTGGAGTTTCCCTATGGAGCCACGAAAAACGTGCGAGGGTGTTGCCCGAAATGTGTGTGGCCTGCACGCATGCGGGCTCGGGCATGGGGCCTTCGTCGAGCCTCCATCCTATGGAGCCAAAAAACGTGCGAGGGGGTGCCGACGATTTGGGTGTGCTGGAAGCAAATTGCGGGCGCGGCACTGGGGCCTCCCCCCCCCGGTGGAGCTCCCTATGGAGCCACGAAACGTGTGAGGGGTGTTCCGAATTGAGTGTGGCTGCCGCATGCGGGCGCGGGCACTGGGGCCGGGCGGCGGCACTGGGGCCTTCGGTGGAGCTCCCTATGGAGCCACGAAACGTGTGAGGGGTGTGCCGAAATGGGTGTGGGGACGCATGCGGGCGCGGGCACTGGGGCCTTCGGTGGAGCTCCCTATGGAGCCACGAAACGTGTGAGGGGTGTGCCGAAATGGGTGTGGGTGACGCATGCGGGCGCGGGCACTGGGGCCTTCGGTGGAGCTCCCTATGGAGCCACGAAACGTGTGAGGGGTGTGCCGAAATGGGTGTGGGTGACGCATGCGGGCGCGGGCACTGGGGCCTTCGGTGGAGCTCCCTATGGAGCCACGAAACGTGTGAGGGGTGTGCCGAAATGGGTGTGGGTGACGCATGCGGGCGCGGGCACTGGGGCCTTCGGTGGAGCTCCCTATGGAGCCACGAAACGTGTGAGGGGTGTGCCGAAATGGGTGTGGGTGACGCATGCGGGCGCGGGCACTGGGGCCTTCGGTGGAGCTCCCTATGGAGCCACGAAACGTGTGAGGGGTGTGCCGAAATGGGTGTGGGTGACGCATGCGGGCGCGGGCACTGGGGCCTTCGGTGGAGCTCCCTATGGAGCCACGAAACGTGTGAGGGGTGTGCCGAAATGGGTGTGGGTGACGCATGCGGGCGCGGGCACTGGGGCCTTCGGTGGAGCTCCCTATGGAGCCACGAAACGGTGTACTGGGTGGGTGAGAAGGAGAGGAGGGGAGGAGGGAGGAGAGGAGGAGGAGGAGGAGGAGAGGAGAGGAGAGGAGAGGAGAGGAGAGGAGAGGAGAGGAGAGGAGAGGAACGCGGGGCACCGTCTCTTCAAAACGAGGACCCAACACCACAAGATGGTTGGGAAAAAACGTGATTCCTTGCACCGTCGACAAACAGGAAAACCAAAAATGCACAGCTTTTCCTTACATCGAGGGCGCCAAACACCCTGTATGTTTGTTTTTGTGTTACTACAAAGAGGAGGAAACGGAAAGGAGCATGAGGAGGAGGAGGAGGATGGGCGAGGAGGAGGAGGAGGAATTGTGTTTGGAGAAGGGGGAGGACGGTAGAAGAGAAGGGAAGGATGAATAAGAAGATGACGAACGCGAATACGATTCAAGATAAAATGTATGATCTCGGGGGGCACCCATACATATATATATATATATACACATATGTATATGTGTATATATATGTCGACATGCAAATATACATATATATATAGAGAGAGAGAGAACTACATATATATACAAATACATATATATATATACATATGTGTATGTGTGTGTGTGTGTCGGCGGTGCCCGGTGCGGAGCGAACTCCCCCTCAGGAATCGCTCGTCCTGGGGGGTTCGTGCTGGCCGCACCGCTGGTGCAGGCAGGTACGAAACCCCCCGGGATGCACGAAGCCCCCCGGGGCCGGTGCTCCCGGGTGCGAAACCCCCCGGGACGCCCCGCCGGTGCGCCCCAGTGCGAACCACCCCGGGATGACCAGAGCGCGGGGCAGCGCCCGGGCAGAGCGTGCGAGCGTCCAGCGGCGGCGTCGGCGGCGGCGTCGGCGGCGGCGACGACGGCATCCAGAGATCCCTGGAGGCCCCCGCAGCCCCAGAAGCTTCCCGGAAGTAGTCCCTGGACCATCTATGTCGTATCCGTCCGTCGATCCGTCCATACATACGCACCTCCATTCATACATCTAGTCCTCCCTCCCACCCCACGCCCACGCCCCAAAGACCCATCCCCCTCGCTCCCACGCAGCCCACCCCCGCCCCCACAGCAGCCCCCCCCACTCCCACAGGAGCCCCCCGCCCCACTATAGTCCACAGGGGGGGGGCGCCGGTGCGCCCAGTACAAAATCCCCCGGGGGGGAAGAGGGAGAGGGGGGGTTCCAGGTCGTGGGCGGCACCCGGTGCGCCCTGCACGAAACGGGAAGGAGGGGGGGGGGTTGTGCCACGGGACACCGCCGACATACATACATACATACATACATACATACATACATACATACATACATACATACATACATACATACATACATACATACATACATACATACATATATTATGTATAAATTATGTATGTGTGAATATATATATCTATATATATATATGTGTGTGTGTGTATGTATTAGAACGTGCGTGCGCGTGGCGCGCGCGTCACGCCCTGCGCGGTGGCGCAAGCGAATCACTGCGGCAGCGGAGTGTGATTTTCGCGCTGGGGTCGGCGCGCGGCGGCATGCGGCTCCCCCAATCGACTGGGCGGCGCTCGCGCGCGCCAGGGGGGGGGGGGCCTGGCACCGCTCGGACGTGTGCATGCTTCCTTCGGCGAGGACCATCGAGGAGCATCCTTGATCATTTAGAAAAAAAATTAGTCTGACGAAGGACCCAACCATGTGCAGGTGTGAATACCGCAGTTGACACTACCAATTTCGGTGGGGCTCCCTATAGGGCCACAAAACGTGTGAAGGGGATGGGTGTGCGGGACGCATGCGGGCGGCAGCACTGGGGCCTTCGGTGGAGCTCCCTATGGGGCCACGAAACGTGTGAGGGAGTTGACGAAATGGGTGTGGCTGACGCATGCGGGCGCGGGCACTGGGGCCTTCGGTGGAGCTCCCTATGGGACCACGAAACGTTTGAGGGGTGTGCCGAAATGGGTGTGGCTGACGCATGCGGGCGCGGGCACTGGGGCCTTCGGTGGAGCTCCCTATGGGGCCACGAAACGTGTGAGGGGTGTGCCGAAATGGGTGTGGGTGACGCATGCGGGCGCGGGCACTGGGGCCTTCGGTGGAGCTCCCTATGGAGCCACGAAACGTGTGAGGGGTGTGCCGAAATGGGTGTGGGTGACGCATGCGGGCGCGGGCACTGGGCCTTCGGTGGATGCTCATGGAGCCACGACGAACGTGCGAGGGGTGTGCCGAAATGGGTGTGGGTGACGCATGCGGGCGCGGGCACTGGGGCCTTCGGTCTCCCTATGGGGCAAGAATGAGGGGTGAGGGGTGTGCCGACTGGGGCCTTCGGTGGAGCTCCCTATGGGGCCACGAAACCGGGCGCATGCGGGCGCGGGCACTGGGGCCTTCGGTGGAGCGGAGCCACGAAACGTGTGAGGGGTGTGCCGAAATGGGTGTGGCTGACGCATGCGGGCGCGGGCACTGGGGCCTTCGGTGGAGCTCCCTATGGAGCCACGAAACGTGTGAGGGGTGTGCCGAAATGGGTGTGGGTGACGCATGCGGGCGCGGGCACTGGGGCCTTCGGTGGAGCTCCCTATGGAGCCACGAAGCGTGTGAGGGGTGTGCCGAAATGGGTGTGGGTGACGCATGCGGGCGCGGGCACTGGGGCCTTCGGTGGAGCTCCCTATGGAGCCACGAAACGTGTGAGGGGTGTGCCGAAATGGGTGTGGGTGACGCATGCGGGCGCGGGCACTGGGGCCTTCGGTGGAGCTCCCTATGGAGCCACGAAACGTGTGAGGGGTGTGCCGAAATGGGTGTGGGTGACGCATGCGGGCGCGGGCACTGGGGCCTTCGGTGGAGCTCCCTATGGAGCCACGAAACGTGTGAGGGGTGTGCCGAAATGGGTGTGGGACGCATGCGGGCGCGGGCACTGGGGCCTTCGGTGGAGCTCCCTATGGAGGCCACGAAACGTGTGAGGGGTGTGCCGAAATGGGTGTGGCTGACGCATGCGGGCGCGGCACTGGGGCCTTCGGTGGAGCTCCCTATGGAGCCACGAAGCGTGTGAGGGGTGTGCCGAAATGGGTGTGGGTGACGCATGCGGGCGCGGGCACTGGGGCCTTCGGTGGAGCTCCCTATGGAGCCACGAAGCGTGTGAGGGTGTGCCGAAATGGGTGTGGGGACGCATGCGGGCGGGCACTGGGGCCTTCGGTGGAGCTCCCTATGGGGCCACGAAACGTGTGAGGGGTGTGCCGAAATGGGTGTGGGACGCATGCGGGCGCGGGCACTGGGGCCTTCGGTGGAGCTCCCTATGGAGCCACGAAACGTGTGAGGGGTGTGCCGAAATGGGTGTGGGTGGACGCATGCGGGCGCGGGCACTGGGGCCTTCGGTGGAGCTCCCTATGGAGCCACGAAACGTGTGAGGGGTGTGCCGAAATGGGTGTGGGTGACGCATGCGGCCGCGGGCACTGGGGCCTTCGGTGGAGCTCCCTATGGAGCCACGAAGCGTGTGAGGGGTGTGCCGAAATGGGTGTGGGTGACGCATGCGGGCGCGGGCACTGGGGCCTTCGGTGGAGCTTCCTATGGAGCCACGAAACGGTGTACTGGGTGGGTGAAGAGGAGAGGCGGAGAGGAGGGGAGGAGAGGAGGAGAGGAGAGGAAAGGAGAGTAGAGGAGAGGAGAGGAGAGGAGAGGAGAGGAGAGGAGAGGAGAGGAACGCGGGGCACCGTCTTTTCAAAACGAGGACCCAACACCACAGGATGGTTGGGAACAAAAAAAAGGAATGGACGTCCGAGCGATGGCGAGGGGGGGACTCGCGCACCAAAACAACGGAATGGACGTCCGAGCGATGGCGAGGGGGGGGACTCGCGCGCCACACCGGTGGCAGTTTCGGAGCGCAGTTTCTCGCGCGAGGATCGGCGCGCGGCGCCAGGCGGCCCCTTCGCACGACTGGGCGGCGCTCGAGCGCGCGGGAGACGAACCGGCGCGCCGCATCGGCGGTCTGGGAAAACGCCTTTCGCGTTGAGGTTCCGCTCCGCGAAAAGGGTCGCACTTCGCTGCGCGACTACAGCGCGCGCGCGAGGGTGTCTCTGCGGATGCGTTGCAACCAGGTTGCGTATGCGCGCGCGTCGCTGTGCGACCACCGCGTGGGGGGGCCCGGGTTGCCGGGGGTGGGGTGCATCACAGTCGTGAGCGAAGCAGTTTCTGGAGGGCCATCACGCCGCGTCAGTATTCGTCGTGCGTTTCAGCATCGTCAGGTTTCCGCATGGTTCCCCGTGATTCTTGAGAGTTCGAGGCGAGTCCTTTGGCGGCGTCGTCGCAGCGGCTTGGCATATCCCGTGGCCTCCTGAAACTTCCTGGGGCTTCTTGGGCCTGAGGTTTCCTTGCATTTCTTGGGGCTCCCGGAGGCTTTTTGCAAAATCTTGGAAATCCACAAAGCTCTTGCCAACATCCAAATGGGACCTTGTAAGGCTTCGGGCTGTGCACGGACAGCCCCTACAGGTAGTCCTGGCCGGCCTCTACAGGCAGGCCCCTTGGGTAGTCAGCTGGCTTCAACAGGCCCACCGAGTTGCTTGGGGCGGTCTCAACAACCTAGCGCCGCTTCCAGCGGCACCCCTACGTCGTTCCGCTCCGTCGAGACCACTTCGAACTGCTCTGGGGGGGGGGCCTTTGGAGGCGGGCTGTCTGGGACTACCCAGGAAGCCTGTTGAGGCCAGCCATGACTATTTTGGGGGGTTGTTGGCGCGCAACCCGTAGCCTTTTTTAACCGGACCTTGCCTCCACGGGCAGCTGCAGCCATAGGACGATCACCACTTTCTGAGCCCATGGGGGTCAGCGGAGCGCCGCGCTACGGGCATTCAGCCGTGACGTCGGTCATTGCGAGTTGCCAAAAATTGAAGCCGCCGCCATTGCCAGGGCCCTTGGCTGCCCAGCAGGTCGGTTCGCCACAGTTGTCGCAACCATACCTCGCATGCTGAGTGTTGCTCAAGGTAAGGTTGCTTCCACTTTCTGAGCCCCTTGGAGGCCCAGCGAGGCAAAGCGTTGCGGGCCTCGGCATGAGACGTCTCCGCCTTGTGTGATGCCAAACGTCTTGGGATTTGGTGCGTTTCCAAGGCTACGTCGGATGGGCAGGGATGCGGGAGTGGAAGGAAAGGGGAGGTCTGAACAGGGCAAGGCGGAGACGGAGCAGCTGATCGCCGAGCACGAGGTCTTGGCCTGCCCCAGCCCCGCCCCCCCATGTACCCTTCCCGCCACCCGTCCGCGTTCGGCCTGCTACATCCCAATTAATCCCTCTACATATTGATTCCCACGTCCTTCCCTCGCCATATCTCACGTGCATCCTCCCAATCGTGCTCGTGCTCGTGTTGCATCCTCCCTCTTCTCCCTCCTCCCTTCTTCCACCCTGTTCATCCTTGCTCCCCCCTCCTCTCACATCCTCATCCCTCCTGTCCTTCCTCACCCGTTCCCGTCAGCACCCCTCATCACGATCCCTCAGTATCCCTTATAGTTCAATGAAAACGCCTACCATACATGATTATTCATGTCGTCTTCTATCCGAGTCAAAGCGGCATCATGGTATCGCAAGGTCATATTAAACAAGGGTCTTGTTCGCGCAGTTGACATTTAACTGGAGACCTTGTGAAAAAAGGTACCAGCCACCGCATACCACGTTCCAAAGCCAGGAAGCTTAGAGATGGACGGCAAGCAGTACGGCATGACTTGTGCAGAAGCGTCGCCTGGAATCACAACATGTATGAAAGTGTGCCTTCCCAGGATGCTTGCGACGACCATGCTTTGGCTTTTGGTACGAAGTGCTCCTGCACAACATTCAATATAGTGGATCAGTGGTTCTTAGAGCAGAATGACTATTCGAGCACACCTTATTCAGCACTCCGATAATGCACCAGGGCGCGTGTGGTCCGTTGTATGTATTAATGGTGCGATGGGCATCACGATACCGATGTTGGCGAATGCGATGTAGCTGGATGTTGCGCGCCGTTCCCAGTACCAATCAAACACGATTCGAAAAATAGCGTCGGGGACATCAAGAGCAATTCAGCTTTCGCGCCGTGGGCTCGTGGCGTCTAAGAAAAGTTTACACATAAAAAGAAAGTTGCCAGGCAAAAGTTCGAAGTTCAAGGGAGAGCGGCGAAACATCAAACTAAATAAGTTGCCGAATACCAATTCTGACCAATTCCCGGTAGTTTGATGCGTTTGTGCCGCTGGGCGCCCCGAAGCCCCAAGGAACCTCCCAAGATTTCCAAAAACCTCTGGAGACCCCCTCCTTTCGCCTCCTCTTCCCACCCTTATCATATTCTTCCAGGAGCAGCGGAATATCCTCCTCCTCCTCGCTATTAAAAATGCGGTCATGGGGCAATGTTGTCCGAAGGTTTCTCGCCACGTTCGGCATCCCGAGGCCCCTCCCGGGACGTGGGGCTACCAAACTGGAGCATTGTTCGTGTGTTTTTGTGTTACCCAGTTCAAACCGTCATTGGGGAATGTGTGGCTTGAGCGCTCACATGCCCAAGCACGAAAATCCCATTGTTCATTAAAACACAAACGTCGATAATTTAGCGTGTCGGTTTCCAATGGGCGCGTTTGATTTCCCAGATTGGATCGGATGATGATTGTTTATCGCGTTCATGTCGTTTGTTTACCGGTTGTTGTTGTGCGCAGGCAAAGTTCACGATCGTGGCTGAAACCTAGCCCAAGCCTGATGGATCAAGCCTAGCCCCACAGGACGCACCATATCCCCCCTCCTCCATTTTTTGTTACCTTCATATCCGCCTTCACGCTGATTTGCGCTGCACCCTAGTCCCTACCGGTACGCCCCCCTTCCAGGCGCGGGTTGTTGTTGTTTCCCCATGGTCGGGCTCCTCCCTGGTTATCCGATGTGTTTTCCCTATGTATTTAAACGCCTCGCTCATTCCGCCGGCCCGTCTTGTCATGGCGCCAACATCGCAGAGCGGATTTCGCTTGGAAAACACTGGGATGGGCCTGGATTGCCTTGGAGAGTGTCTTTCCGGATTTCGAAGAAAATGTCGTGCGGATTTTGTTTGGCCGGGAGTGGAGACTAGCAGACATCCACGTGAATTTTTTCACGCTTCGCGTATCCCCACCAGTGCGTAGCCCGCTCGACCCTTTCGGACGCCCCATGCGCTTCCGCTGGCGGCCGCGACAAAAAAAAGTATCCCCACCAGCCCATTCAGAAGCCCTGCCCACGAGAGCTGACGGGAAAAGGGTCGAAGGGACACATCTAGGGAAACAAAGCGAGCAACCAGAATGAACCGAGAGATCTCTGGGAGCAAGGGGGTGGCCTTTGAAGGCCTCTTCTGGCCATCCCTGGGGGCCGCGTGGGGGCGAGGGAAAGAGGAGGAGGAGGAGGAGGAGGAGGCCTCTTGGGCGCCTCTTGGGGCACTCTTGGGGCCTCCTGGGAGCTTCCTGGGGGCCTCTTGATGGGTTTGGGGGGGCCTTTGGGGGCTTTTGGGGGGCCTCTTTGGCTGTCTCAGGGCGTTCCTGGCTTGTCTGACGCCGTCGCAAGCCGTCTTGAGGGCCTGTCTGGGTAATCTTGGGGCCATCTTGGGGCATAGCAGGGGTTCTTAGAGGCCATCTTGGACGTCTTGGATGCCTCTTGGGCCGTCTTGGGGCCCTCCTGGGGCTGTTTTGGAGGCCTTTTTGGCCGCGATGGGGCCATCTTGGAGGCCTCTTGAGCGATCTTGGGGGCCTCTTGCGCAGTCTTGAGCCGTCGGAACGCCGACAAGAAGCAAATTCCAATGTTTGTCAACAACCTATGGGAAATCAATGATGTTGGCCTCTTCGGGCCCTCCTGGAAGACCTCTTGGAGGCCTCTTGGGCCGTCTTGGAGGTTTCTTGGGGGCTTCTTGGGCCGTCTGAAGGCCATCTCAGGCCGTCTTGGGTGCATCTTGGGCCGTCTTGGGGTCATCTTGGGGCCAACTTTGCCGTCTTGGAGGCCATCTTGGGCGTCTTGGAGGCCTCTTGGGCCCTCTTGAGGCCGTCTTGGGGGCCTTTTGGGCCGCCATGGGGCCATCTTGGAGGCCTCTTGAGCGATCTTGGGGGCCTCTTGCGCAGTCTTGAGCCAATGGAAAATCAATGATGTTGGCCTCTTCGGGCCCTCCTGGAAGACCTCTTGGAGGCCTCTTGGGCCGTCTTGGAGGTTTCTTGGGGGCTTCTTGGGCCGTCTTAGGCCATCCGAAGGCCATCTCAGGCCGTCTTGGGTGCTTCTTGGGCCGTCTTGGAGTCAGATTGAGGCCATCGTCGCGGTCTTGGAGGCCATCTTGGGCGTCTTGGAGGCCTCTTGGGCCCTTTTGGTGCTCTCTTGGGAGCCCTGGAAGGCCTCTTGGGGCCATCCTGAAGGCCATCGATCAAAGGAGGAGCTGGGATAAGATTCGCCCCCCCCCCCCCCAAAGAGGCCAAAATTGTGCCAAAACTTTAGTAAAACCAATAATTTGGGCGCCCAGAGGGCTGGTGGGATAACGTTCAGCCCCCAAAGAGGGCAAAATGGGCCAAAACCTTAGTAAAACAAATGATTTGGGCGCCCAGGGGGCTGGTGGGATAACGTTCGGTCCCACCCCCCAAAGAGGCCAAAATGGCGACAAGACCTTAGTAAAACCAATGATTTTGGCTTCCTCACCGAGGCCGTTTTGGACGCCCTGACACCTCGCGGGGGGGCCCGAAAAAGTCCAGGGGAGGGGTAAGGGGAGGGGTAAACCCTTCCCCGTAGGGGAAGAGGATTTTTGTTGGAAGAGGGAAAAGGAATCTCGTCAGACCACCTGTCGCCCAAAGGGTTGGTGGGATTATCTTCATTTTTCGCTCGCCGTTTCGGTGTTTTGCTCTGACAGAAATCCACGCAGAAATCCGCTTCAGCACGTCTGCAAGATCGATGCAGTGAGTATTGTGCCATCGCAGGCGTTTGCCTGCGCGTTCGTGGCCTTTGGGAGGCCGTTTGGGGGTCTCTCGGAGCCTCTTTTTGTGTTTCTTTGCGGTATTGCTAGGACCTCCTGGGGCGTCAGGGGGGCCTCTTGGGGGCCTCTTGGGGGCCTCTTGGGGGTCCTTTGGGGCCTCTCGGAGGCCGGGGCCTCCAGGGGACCTCTCTGCGCCTGGAGCTCGAAATGTCCGTTCGGGTCCCCCGTCTGGGCCCGCTCTTGGAGCCGTCTCTGGAGCATCTCTGGCCATATTGGAGGCCTCTGGGGCTGTCTTGGGACCCTCTGGGGCCGTTTTGGGCGCTCTTGGAGTCCTCTTGGGCCGTGTTAGGGCGATCCTGGAAGCCTCTTGGGCCGTCTGTCAGCCCCGGTAAGCCGATAAGGCGAGATCACCTTCAAAAACTTAAGGAAAGTTACACATGTCTGCCTCTGTGGGCTCTCTTGGAAGGTCTCTTGGAGGCCTCTTGGGGCGTCTTGAAGGCGCTTTGGGCTGTCTGGAGGCCATCTTTGGCATCTTGGATCGCCCTTGGACCGTCTCGGACCATGTTGAGCTCTCTTGGAGGCCGCTTGAAGCGCTCCTGGAGCGCTCTTGGGAGCCTGCCTGCTGGGACCTGGCCAGGATCTGGCCAGGACCTGGCCGGGACCTGGCCGGGACTTTGCCGAGGTATTTTTCGTCCGGGGACCCCTAGGGGCGGCACCGCACGCGCGAATTCGAAATATTGTTAACCAATTACCGAAGATCGTAGCACACCCTTGGCCCGTTGGGCCGGTGTTTTCCGCATTTATTGCTCATGTCTCCTTCCCCCCAATTCTGACCCCCAGGAACAGAAGAAGCAGCGGGAGGCGCGCGTAGTGGAGCTCAAGAACAAGTGCGAGGCGCCGCCGCCGTCGTCGACGCCGGGGCCGCCGTTCGTCGGTTGTCGGTCGTCGATCGTCGTCGGCGCCGCCGCCGTCATCCTTCTCGTCGCTCGTCGTCCTCCTACGTCGCCGTCGCCCTCCGTCGTCATAGTCGGTCGTCCGCCGTCCTCGCGCGACGACGCCCGAGGCCATCGAGCGCCGCGAGTCCGAGCGGCGCGCGGTGGACGAACGCAAGCGCAAGGACCTCGGCGCTCTGCCGCGCCGGCAGCGGCCAGCCCCCCCTCCCCCCGATGGGAGGGCAAGCTCGCCTCGCGGACGGGGCCCTGCGGACTTCTGCCGGGGGCGGAGGGACCTGCTTGGTCTGCTCCTCCTCCTTCTTCTTCGGCAGGCCACTGGGCGCACACACCCGAAGCGTCAGTCTCCTCCTCCTCCTCCTCCTCCTCCTCCTCCTCCTCCTCCTCCTCCTCCTCCTCCTCCTCCTCCTCCTCCTCCCCCCCTCCTCCTCGGCATCTGGAGGCCTCCAGGGACTCCTGGCAGTCTTCTGGAGACCCAGGCCTCGTGTCGACTCGAGAGACGCGCTGGAACTGTCCGTGAGCCCCAGGACCGCCAAGGAAAGTCCTCGGGGCGAGAATGCGGCCCTGGGGGAATGGTCGAGAGGCCTGGGAGCTAGCGAATCGAAAAGGGCAAGCCGTCGGAGGTCTGGGGATGGAGGGAAGTGCTGGATGACTTGGCCTACGCCGCACCCGCCAATCCCCGGAGGGGAGAGACCGTGGGTCCGTCGTGCAGAGACTCCGAGCCCAAAGCATAGACGAGAGCAGCACGTTGGGCGCGAGATTCCTCGCACCCACGGGAGAGGCGCGGCCACGACGGCACATTGTGTCAGGAGAAGGAGGCGAGCAGCATTCATAATGTATAGTTGTGGAGGGAGTGGAGGGAGTGAGAAAGAGAGAGAGAGAGAGAAAGAAAGAAAAACAAAAAAACAAAAAACAAAAAAAAAAAAAAAAAAAAAAAAAAGAGAGAGGGAGAGAGAAAGAGAGCCGGCCATGAAGGGAGACGCCCTACCCCTCCCTCCCATCCTTTCTGACCATTGCGTAGAGCCGCTCTCTGGCCGCGACAGTCGGATGTCGGAGCGGGCATCGATCCCCAAAGGGTACGAGATGCAGGGCAAGGTATGGAATCGAAGCGTAGCCTTGCATGACAGCATCGAATTGCATGCCATGGTTGCATGAATGGCGCCGTCGGGAAACCATGCTGAAGGACCGACAATTTGAAGATGAAGGCTGCAGCGGGAGCACCGTTTGGAAGGACCGAAAACGCGGATATGAAACCAGCACTGCAGCGGAAGCACCGTTCGGAAACACCAAACACGGAAATCAGACACGCGTCACGGCGGGAGCACGATTTTGAAGGACAGGAAGCGCGAAAATGCGGCCAACGGTGCAGCGTGAGCACCGTTTTGAAGGACCGTAAACAATCGGATTGGAATCAACATGTACGAAATACCGATGTTTGAAATTCTGCATGTGAAAACATACGCGGAGAGTGCGGGGTGAACGAGGCAGGGAGTTGGAAGAGGAGACACAGAGAGAGGCCGAGGCTGGTTTGGAGCTCGGAGTGGGGACCAATAAGTCTGCGACGGTCCTGTCGGCGCTGGAAGCGACATGTTGTTGACCCGATTGCAGAAGAAGCCTGGCGAGACCCTAAGCAACAGGTCGTGAGAGGGGGCAGACTTTCGGAGGACGAACAGGGGACGGAAAAGGATGAGTAAGGGTAGTGGTGATGAGGAGGATGAGGGCGGAGGAGAAGGGGCCTCGCGGGCGGCCCCATCAGCCCTCCGAGACGTTGCGGCTCTGGAGGCTGGCTCCCGAAATCCATCACTAAGCCCTCGCCGCTGGACCCTGTCAGCTAGCCTCTGCCACGTGCCGCCCCCTGGCTCACTGGAAATGCTTGTTTTCGGGAGTGGCTCTCCGTCCGAATCCTGCCACTAGCCACAAGTCGTTCCCCAAGCACTTCTTGCGCTGACGAGCTCGTATTGATTGAGGTGGAAATTGAGATTGATTTCGAGATTCGCTGGTTCCTTGGACTGGCCCCGACTAGTCACCATTGCCCATGCCACAGGCCCGTTTCTCGCCCCCACTCGCCCCAACTTGCCTTGATTCGCTGGGAGTTCCTGTCTCTACTTCCCTACTCGCAGAGGCGTGCACGATCTAAAGATTTGCACGATCCTGCTCCACACACAGGGACCTCCAAGCCTCGCTCGCTGTGGTTTGCGTGGAGCTCCCGTTCCGGACACAAGCCCCTTGTCCCTACTTGCCTTGGTTATGTTGGGAGCTTCCATTTTCGACACTGGCCCCCACTAGCCCCATTTGCTTTGGTTCGCCCGAATTTCCGCTCACCACCACTAGCCCTTGCCACTGGCTCCCACCAGCCTCTGCCAGCAAGCATCCTCAAAGGTAGTTGGCGAAGGAATTCATAAGGATTTGTTCCACAATTTCAGTTTCACGGACTAGCGCCGCTTAGCATTGGCAGCCCTTGCCGCAAAACCCAAATTAATGTCGGGAACCTATTTGCCCCCCTGTGGCTTGGGCATGTGGTAATGAGGCCGGGCTTGCGATATGGAGCAATGGGGCCAGATTGGGACGAGGCGTCGCCTGGGCTGGAGTTCTTTGGGGCTCCCCAGGGTCGCTAATGTATGCCAGGAGCAGCTATCATTGATCAGGGTTCATTTTGCTTGATGTGAGGGCTGTTGTGATTTTCAACTTTCCCTGGACTCCTTGTTCTTGTATTGTGTCGCCGGGAACCGAGGAATGTCTGTAAAGTTGCAGGTGCTCCTTGCGTGAGTAACAAGTACTCTCTTCCTCTCTCTCTCTCTCTTTCTCTTTCTCTTTCTCCCTCTCTCCCTCATTCGTGTCAGGATTTCTCCAAACTCTTGGAACGTGCCCGCGCTATCATTACTTCATTCCTCCATCGGACCATGTTTCTCCACCGGCAGCAGCCAAGACTTCTTGTGTCCGCGCGAGCTGGTTTCCTTTTCTCCTCGCCAGCTAGCCCCTTCCCTCGCGCGCGTTTCCTGCACCCCGCTTTGTTCACCAATCAGTGCTTGCACTGCAGGGGTCCTCGCTGAGATTGAAGGATTTGGCGGAAGTCCCAGGCCGATTTCGGTGGGCGGATTGGTTCCCGGGTTCCCGGTTCCGATTTCCCGGGTTCTCCCCTCCCGGTTCTTGGCCGATTTCGGTGGGCGGTCGGGTTTCCATGATTGCCAGTTTTTGGTTCCAGGGTCCATGGCAATGTCAGGTCGGTTAGGTTCGCGGCTTCCGGTTCTGGGGTTCCTGGCAGTATACGGTTGGTTGGTTTTTGGTTCTCTTGGCATCGCTCGGACGTGTGCATTTTTCTTTCGGCGAGAACCATCGAGGAACATCCTTGATCCTTTGGCGAAAAAAAGACGCACGAAACCGAAAAAAACACAGGAATGGACGTCCGAGCGATGGCGAGTTCTGGTGTTCCCCGCAGCGCGAGGTTGGTTGGATTCCCAGGTTCCCGTGGCGGTGGGCGGCTGGGTTCCCAGGCATTTTGTTCCCGAAAGGGTATTTGGCAGTGTAAGGTTTGGTGGTTTTTGGCCCTCCCGGTTCTTAGTTCTGAATTTTTGGTAGCGAAATTACATGGGATTTGGGATGCCTTGGTTGTGGCCAAGAATTTGGGTCTGTGACCGTGCAATGTATACAGGGTAAGAGAGTCGCGAGCAGAGCTGACCAGGACAGAGAGAGAGAGAGCAACAGAAGAAATATGTGCGAGCATTGTTTGAGGAAGCATAGAAGGATAGATGGAGAGGTCAGAGTGAGAGGATATTTAGCACAGGTCGAGAGACTACATGTCCGATAGCACTGGGCGAAGGCGGGCATGGAGAGAGAAGAGAGGTGCACGCAGAGAGAGAGAGAGAGGCGGAACAACAAAAATGATAAGGCAACACAATCATTGAGCGTATGTAAATACATTTTGTAAATACCTATAGATGGGAGTGGGCCTACGACAAGAGAGTGCAGAGTGAGGTGGCAAGTCAAGACAAGCCACCCCGCACGCACGAGAGTGGGCCCGCAAAGGGCGCGAGGGAAAACAATCAGGTGCCTGCGCGCTGCGGATAGGAAAGGCGGGATGAAACATCAACTCTTATGTTGCCGTGAGATCGTCCGCCCCGAGGTAGGGCAAGGCAGAGACCGAGGAGCCAGAGAGAGGGAGAAGGAGAGGGGGAAGGCAGAATCCGAGAGACGCTTGCCGACAACATCACGTTCTTCGCTTACACAAAAAAATGGACCAAGCCAAGTTGCTGCTGGACGCCTTGGCTGACGATGTGGCAGAAGCCGGAGTGATTCCGAATGCGACCAAAACGGTTGCCATGACAACAAAGGCACAGCCTCCGCAACAAATTGCCACGCGGGCTGGCCGCCCACAAGTGATTGGGATGCATGCGAACTGCTCCGGAACGCACAGTTTGGACGTGGATGTTCATCTCGTTATGCGTCCGGAGTGTATATCCTACTGCCCGCTCTGCCTTTGTCCGGTCGCGTCGTGACGTCAGTAGCGTGCTTCATAGTCGGTGTATGGAAGCCGAACAGTGACCCATTGTGCAAGATAGGTTTCGAGCTCAGGCGATTGTTGCAGAAAGTCGTCGGCCCGCCTGCAGGCGTGGATAGGACTCACGCGTGGCATGGGACCTTACACTTCTGGCACGAAATGGTCCGTCAAGTACTGACGGGACATGGTGCTCGCACATGGTCGGGACAATATTCGGAATCAGTATTGGTATGTTACAGCATACGCTGCACGCTTGCCTCTCGAGCGGTGGGTGCGGAGGTCCTTGTATGTGACGCCTTCAGGCTCACGCTCACAAGGGCGTCCTCTTTTGTCATGAGGTGCGAGGACATCTAAAGTAAAAGAGACTTCACGTATAATTACCTGAGAAGTACCACACCCCTTTTCCACGCGAGGTGTAAATTTGTAGGATCGCTCCACGGACCAGAGCACATCGCCAGATATGAACGATTAGTGTTGCCCTCATCTCCGCCGTGCCTCCCAAAAGCCAACGAAAGCGGCGACAGTTGCACAGCTCGCAACCACCCAGGGAGCAGCGAGGTCTCGGCTGTATCCGGGTGGCCCCCGACTCTGCTGAACCTCCCAGAAGTTTACACGAAATTCAGCTACGCAATTCGCAGCAACCCAGGGAGTTGCAAGGTTTCGGGTGCTCCGATAGTCCGCCGTGCCTCCCTGACAGTTCCTCCCAAGTTCCTTGTTTGTGTTGCCCGCAGGAACCTACCAACATTTTTCCCTGAGCGGCCCGCAGGTACTCCCAAGTACCTTTTCCTGGGCTGACAGCGGGTACTTCCAAGTACCTTTCCCTGGGCAGCCCGCAGGTACCTCCTAAGTATCTTTCCGGGGCTGCCCGAAGGTACCTCCTAAGTATACTCTTGGATTGCCCGCAGGCGCTTCTCAAGTGCCTTTGTTGTCCTGGGTTGCCAGAAAGTGCGCCCAAGTACCTTTCGTAGGCTGCCCACGGGTACCTCCAAGCACTTTTTCCCTTGGGCAGCCCACAGGTACCTCCTAAGCACATCCTGGGCAGTTGTCTTGGGCAGCCCGCATGTACCTCCTAAGCTTGTGTGTGTGCATGTGTGTGAGTGTGCGTGTGTGTCTATGTGTGTGTTGTGTGTGTTTGTGTGTGTTTGTGTGTTCGTGTGTTTGTGTGTTTGTGTGTGCGTTTGTGCGCAAGTGTTTGTGTGTAAGTTTGTGGTTGTGTTAGTGTGTGCGTGTAGGTGTGTGTGTGTGTGCGTGTGTGCGTGTGTGTGTGTGTGTGTGTGCGTGTGCGTGTGCGTGTGCGTGTGCGTGTGCGTGTGCGTGTGCGTGTGCGTGTGCGTGTGCGTGTGCGTGTGCGTGTGCGTGTGCGTGTGCGTGTGCGTGTGCGTGTGCGTGTGCGTGTGCGTGTGCGTGTGCGTGTGCGTGTGCGTGTGCGTGTGCGTGTGCGTGTGCGTGTGCGTGTGCGTGTGCGTGTGCGTGTGCGTGTGCGTGTGCGTGTGCGTGTGCGTGTGCGTGTGCGTGTGCGTGTGCGTGTGCGTGTGCGTGTGCGTGTGCGTGTGCGTGTGCGTGTGCGCGCGCGCGTGCGCGTGCGCGCGCGCGTGCGGGTGCGTGCGTGCGTGCGTGTGTGCGTGCGTGCGTGTGGGTGTGCGTGTGCGTGCGTGCGTGTGTGTGCGTGCGTGTGCGTGCGTGCATGCGCGTGCGTGCGTGCGTGCGCATGCGTGCGTGCGTGCGTTCGTGTGTTTGTGGGTGTGTGTGGTGTGTGAGGTGTGTGTGGTGTGTGCGTGGTGTGTTTGTGTGTTGTGTGTTGTGTGTTTCTTCTACAATACCCAAGCATGTGTCACTTTGTATCCAACGAGGTTCGGAGAAGCCACCGCACTTTACACCATCCTTTAGTTATGCGATTCTCTTCTATGCTGCCACAGCCCTTGTGCAGTGAGAGTTTGATTTGAACAACTTGGTGTTGCATTTCGTGTCGTGCCTGCACAGTGCCAGGCATGAAGCCTCGTAAGCGTTGGGCAATCCACGCGTGAAGGCTCCAAACGGCATTTGTAGTTCCGCGAGTCTCTAATCGTTGTTGCACGTTGGGGTTGCCAGCGCAGCTCGTTCCAGCTTTTCTCTCCTCTCCTCTTGTTCGCTTGCCGTCGTCCTCTCGGTTCCTCTCGTCCTGCGCTCCGCTCGTTCTCCCCTCCTTGTCTGGCCTCGGGAAGCCCTCGCCTGACAGTTTGCCGCCGCCCGTGCTAGATGACATATATGTTCCGCTGCAGCTCCTTTGTGGCCGAGCTTGTACACGAATGGCTTAGAGGCGCATACACGTGCAGGTCCGTTGTGCAACCAGCTTGCGACACCGAGTGGGAAGCTTAAACCTACTTCGGCGCCTTCGGCGACCTGGAGCTTCGCTCCTCCGCGCACGATCTGCTGGTCTCCGAGGGGCGCGTACAGGTCCCCGACATATTCAACCTCGGTGCTAACAACGTTTCACTAGTGTGATCCAGGGAGGCTTGGAGCGCTCATCGCTACGGCTGCGTGAACCACACCCTGGCACTCACCATATGCTACGTATCGTTCATACCGCTTGTGTGGTGCAGACGGTTCGTTCATATCGTCTGTGTGGTGCAGACGGCTGGCTCTATCCTTGTCGATGGCGCCAGCGTTGCTTTTCGATCGCGACCTGAGCCAGTTGGCGGGCAGATTCATTACCCCCGACTCCGGATGGCTCAGTCGGAAATCCGCGATCTGTTCTCTGCCATGAGCGGCACATCGACAACACAAGCGGGCCACGAAGGCCTTTCACTTCACACATCTTTAGATAGTGGCAGCCCACGACCGTTTTCAGCGAACCGACGCCTACCCCGAGGCCTTACACGCGCGGCTTCAGAGCCAAGGGCACTGGTTTGGCCAACGACGCTCATGGCATCAACTTCCGCTGTAGGGGCAGCGTGTGCCACGACCCATGTGATGTTATACACGGCATGTCCTAGTATTGCTCTTCATGTTCGTTTCCGATGGTATCACTCTTCAGTTTGCCGCATACTTCAAAATACACAAGTCGTCATACTGTTGTAGCATGGTCTCCCCTTTGGCGTGGTGAGGCCAGTTTGCGGCACCTTTCAGAGTGATAATGACGCGGCTCGCTTTCTCAATCTTCGATCCCGACAACCCTTAATGATGGAGCGTTGCTTCTCCATTCCGTGATCTCCGAACTCAAGGTGCTGACATCTTGGGCTACAAAATTGCATGTTTACACTGGCTTCCTGGGTACGATTCCACACGCAGGTGTGCTTGCCATGGTGTTCACGGCGACGTCGTGGCAGCGTTTGGTCGCCCAACCGTCTACTCTTCGCCCGGATGCCTTACACACGGTTCAGATTGAGGTGATGCAGAAGCTCGCGGCGCCATGTACCAGCTCATGCGTTTCGGTTCTAGCCATGGGCATCACATGTTGCGCATCGCGATGCCGTGATCGTCTGTTGTCGATTGGGGGCGGGGATCCCGGCTGCGCGGTCAGCGGCCCATGCGCAGTTCCCCCCCGCATTTGCAGGCAGCGCCCCAACGCCGCGGCGAGGCGCCCCTGCCGATGGCGGCGGGGCCCTTCCACGCTACTCCTACAGGCGAGATGCGCGCAGGGCTCTGGCTTCCAATCCTCGAAGGCGACGTCCGCGGACACAGGCAGCTTTGCATGTCAACTGGGGTCTGAATGCCTGTGCATTGGTCAAGGGGCTATGGTTCGAGGTTCCTCCGGGTAGTTTGGTGGCGCAGGACGTTTGGGCGAACGCCTCCGAGGCCTCCGCTGCTTCTCACAGGGGCCCCCCACTAAGGAACGAAGCCGTTACCTCCAGCTGGCCTCGGGGGGCTCGTCTTGGGCACGCCCCGACTACTCAGGCGCGCGCCCTCGAGCGCGCCCGCGTCGCTCGCACCCGCCCCCAGGCCAACGACCATGGCAATCCTGACCTCGGACGCCATCGGGTTCGCCATCACCGACGCCCACGCGCACGACGACGCAGGACGGCTTGGCGCAAAGATGACGGCGTCACGGATGCGCAGACGATGGTAAACCAAGCATGGCACGATCGGCGCATACACACTCTACGCGCGCGACACCTGGGGTTTTTTACTGCATCTTGCGGCACGACATAGATGGCAACATTTTCTCCAACAGAAGCACAGTGAACTGCGCGATGTGGTTTTGCAGAAGCATGCCCCCTCAGGGCACGGGCTCGGACCTTCTCACATCGCAGGTCTTGGCAATAGTCCATTGATGCCGAAGCGGGCGCCGGCGAACCCTCAGAGCGCGCCGCGGACCTTGATCAACAGAGGGAGGGCCCACGGCAGCGACTTTCCATGCACGATCTGGGAGTTCACAACTCTGCTGCATGTGTTCTGGATGGATCGAGCACGGGTTCGCCCCCGCGCGTGGGTCACTTTACAACCAGAAGCGCACTTTACAACCAGATGGGTCACTTTACAACCAGCTTACAAAATCCGAGCAGGGCATTTTACAGCCAGGAAGGGCACTTTACAACCAGGCAAGTAAAAAACACTTATTGAATGCACGCGGGCCTTTCCCTGAATCTCCGCGGGCAAGCGCGAGGGTGGCTTCGGGCTCTCTGAGGCATGTTGGTTGTAAAGTTGCCCATCGCGCACGAAGAAGCACTGCGCACGCGTTGGCGATGCGGCGACCTGGTGCGCTATGGTATGTTGCGTGCTGGTGGGCGGATTAGAGTTTTGACCTGCTCTCTAAGCTCTGTCGGTCAGGTCAGCCATTGCTTGCTCTGCCTTTTTCTCTGACGGGCGAAGGCTAGTCGCGCAGGACATACGAATAAACCATGATCCCGTCCAAGACTGGAGCTGCATGGCAGTGGAAAGCTGCAGTGGGAGATGCGGTGGTAGCGGGGGCTACAATGGGAACTGCATGGTCTTGGGAAGCTGCGGTGGCAACTGTGGTGGTCGCCAGGCAGCGGTGGGAACTGTGGTGGTAGCTGGGCTGCAGTGGGATTTGCGGTAGTAGCGGGGGGCCAGTCGGAATTGTGGAGGTAGCGGGGCTGCAGCGGTAAGCGTGGTGGTAGCAGGCACAAAGGTGGCGGTGATGCGCTGTCACGGCGGCTCAAGCTGCTGCGCTGGCACGGTGGCTGAGGCTGCTGCCCGAGCAGGATACCTGTTTTGCTGCGCTGGCACTGCGGCTGACGCCGGAAGGAACGATCTTCGAAAAAAGTTGCATTTATTCGGAACGTTGAACCTCGATCTTCCGAGGCGAGGAGCAGCAGGGGGCCAACTGGAGCTGGAGCGCTTAGCTAGCCCCTTGCAGAACACCGTGGGGCTTCAGGGGCCAACGTGGCCCAAGAGACCCGCGGTGCCAATGGCCTAGTTCCTTGGAGCGCTGGGCCCTTGTGGAGGCCACTGGGTTCGCTTCCTGTGAGTGATCCCTAAAATGGGCAGCGCGTCGCCCTGAGCCTTCCTACGCATGTGTCGCCTTATTCCCGTGCGAGCACGGGGCCCTTGTTGAGGCCGCTTGGCCCCTGCTAGCAAGCCCTGTCTTAGCCCGCTGGGCTCAGAGCGCCAGAGCGCCCAGGCGCTCGGGCTCAGCGGCGTCGCTGGGGCCTGCTCAGAGCGCCCAGGCGCTCGGGCTCAGAGGCATCGCTGGGGCCTGCGCAGAGCGCCCAGGTCCTCGGGCTCAGAGGCATCGCTGGGGCCTGCGCAGAGCGTCGAGGTCCTCGGGCTCAGAGGCACCGCTGGGGCCTGCGCGGGGCGTTCAGGCGCTCGGGCCCAGAGGCATCGCTGGGGCCTGCGCAGAGAGTTCAGGCGCTCGGGCTCCAGAGCGCCCCCGTGCTCTGGATCACTTTTTCAGAGCGTCCGCGCGCCCTGGAGCACTTTTGAGAGCGCCCACTGGCTCTGGAGCATTTTTCAGAGCGCCCACTTGCTCTGGGGCATTTTTCAGAGCGCCCACTTGCTCTGGAGCACGTTGCGGAACGCCCATGCACGCACGGCCACTCCGAGCTGGTCGTAAAGTGGTCCGTTCTGGTTGTAAAGTGGCCCGTTCTGGTTGTAAAGTGGTCCGTTCTGGTTGTAAAGTGGGCCGTTCTGGTTGCAAAGTGGACGTTCTCGATGGAAAAAAAAAACATACTTTCCAATCCTATACTGGTTGTAAAGTAACCCATCTGGTTGTAAAGTGGTTGTTCCGGTTGTAAAGAGACCGAATCTCGTTCGCCCCCCCCCCCAAACCCCCTGCACCCGTGCGTTCTGCAATCCGAGGCCCCCGCGCGACTGAAATCGGTTGCGCGCGCCGCTGGGCGGCCAGCGCTGGGCGGCAGGCGCGCCCTTCCAGGCCGGCATGGGCCCCGCGGGCTGCGACGTCAGTCCGCCCCATCGCCTGGCCGCCCCCTACTCCGCGTAGACAGTTCTGAGACATTGCCAAGGTCCTTAGCAGACAAGACGTCAAGTCACTGGGCGCCCATGCCCCGGAGGACTTTGCACGCGCGACTCGAGGTGGCGATATGGAAAGAATTCCAATGAACGGACGCGCCCCCTTATTATCACCCCCGCCGCCCCCACGGCCCAGACGGCCGAAACCCAGGCCCGATGTCGGCGATGGCTCGGACCCCAGGGGCCCGACAAAACCACGCGCCCACCCGACCGCCCCCGACGCCCCAGCCCCGACGCCTCCCCCGCGGCGCCCCAGGACGCACGACGAGACCAGGCCCTCGGTGAAGCCCGCTGCGACGTCGAGGATCGGGCCCTCGAGGCCTTGGCGGCTGCAGAGAAGGACCCGCATGCACTTTGGCGGGTCAATGGGCCGCATCACTTAGCACGTCGGTTACGCATGCTGGCTAGGGCCCCGATACGGCGGCGCACGGTAGATTCGTTTCAAGAGGCTGCATTTTTTGCGGCATCGTCTGTTGCATGACTATGCCACCCCGAAGTCCCTCCGCGCGAATGGGGAGGGCCCCATTGAATGTGGCCCACGCCCTTACAGATATCCTACGGTGGAGCTGAAATATTGGAACGGCGATCGCCGCCCCCCCCCCCGAAGGCGGTCGACATGCGCGTACTAAGCCCCAACGCAGATGCTTTCAAAATTATGCAGCTTCGCGCGCCTGCCGCCCAGGTCCCTCCTAGCACCGCTCTCTGGGTCGTGCATGGACTTGTCTTTCCTATCAGATCAAATGTGGCTGGTCTTTCCCCTCCCTGGACAGCGTTGCGCCGAATACATTTGATAAGTATCGCCGCCTCGCGGGGGCCCCCCCGCGCGCCCCCTGCGTGCGAAGGGGCTGTCAACAACATATGCCGTGCCCAGGCGTCGTCGTGGGAGACGCGGGGCAGGCGCGCGAGGCGACCTCCGTGGATCAGACCCACGACGGCTCGGATCGCTTGTTTGCCAAGCTGGGCGCGAGCGAGATTCCAGGAAAGAGAAGATGCGTCGCGGTCATGCGCACCCACAGGGCCCATGTGTTCTTCGGGGGAGGTGCCAACCAACGTCTGTGGAACCGCACTGCCTGGTTGCCCAGCAGTATTAGGCGGGCCCTTGAAGGCTTCTTGGGCATGAGGCTCTTCTTGGCATGTGGGCTGGTTGTTCAACAGTTGTGCGGCATCCCGATTGGGGGGTGCCCTCAGCGGGGCCAGTCTCCACGCAGTACTTAGCGACATAGAATTCCGAGGCGATTCCCAGTACCCAGGGCGCAGCAATGCGATTATGACGGGACGGCACGTAAATGGTATTATGTTGGCCTCCAAGGTATGTTGTAGTATGTGTCTTAAGCGATTGGTCAGGTATGTATATGGGTCCACCGTAAAGTATGACTTAACGGACCGCGCCCCGCGCGACCCGTTCACGGTCATGGTCCCACACTTGGAGTCTGCATTGTACTTGTCCATGCGCCAAGCTAACCATTGGGTGATTCACAAAAATGAGGCCCATGCGTTTTCAGGGGACCTCGGGCGCATCGCCAAGCAATCGTGGGCTCCATATCTTGGAGCGTTCCCACTTACCCTACTAAAGCAACATCGTGCTGAACTGCGAGGCCGTCTCAAGCGATGGTAGAATCCTCGCGCGTGATCTTAACTGGTTGGTCGTTGTGCGCAGCGTTGCGCTTCTCCTTCCACGTCTAGGATACAGACCCCAACGTATTTTCGAATCTGGCAACGCATCCTTCCGCCGCCCCATCGAATGGGCATCAGCACCACGGCGGTGCGACTGGTTTTCCTTTCTTCCGAACCCCACGGGCCCCTCCAAGTGCACTGGCAGCCATTTTTCTCTCAGGGCCTTGCGGCCTCTTCCAACGAGGACCCCTCCATGCCCGTTCGTCCCGCGATCTCACCCGGCACGGCGACGTTCACGTCCTGGCGGAAGGGCCGCGGCGAGGACCAAGGCCAGTTGGGTCGCCCCAACGGCGGTCCGCGCGCCCCGCGCTACATACACTCGCTGGGGAAAGGCGGTCCTCAGTCCTTCGGCGGCGGCATGAACGGCGGGTTCTCCAGCATGCTCGGCCAGACGACGTCGGTCATGGACAACGTCGCGGCCCTCGGGGAGCTCGCGCGGGTCGGCAACGGTCTGGCCCAGACCCAGCAGCAGCCTTCCCCGCCCGGGGGCTCTGGGAGCTCGGCAGCAGCGCTTACGACCAGCCCCGCGGGCTCTGCACCACCCGGTGCCCCGACCAACTCAGAGCCGGCTCGGGAGCTCGTTGGAGCCTTCGCAAATACGCTCCGCTCCAGCGCCCCCGGGGACTCCAGGTTGCAGCAGACGGTCGACCCCTTGCACAACCTTGTGGGCTCGCCGACTCCGACCCCAGCTACCAACGGCCCAGGCTCCACGATTGCCTCGGCTACGTCTTCCCACACGTTGGCGACCAACCCGATCACCCAGCAGCTGCAAGCCAACAAGGCGACTCTCCAGACCACCGCAGAGCCCCATGGCCAGCAGATCGGGACCATCAACACCACCATGGCTACAGCAGCGGAGGACTCGGGCCACACGCCAGATGATGGAACGGGTGATGGCCATGCAGCAACCCAGTGCGAGCACGGGACCTGCTGTCAAACCACCGAGATCGACGCCAGCGCTGCCGGCGCTGGCACCGTCGCCCCTCGCTGCTCCTGGAGGCGGCGATGGCGATGGTGAAGATGCCACCGCGCCCCGCGCAAAGCTAGTCATGACGGTGGCGGGCCACAACCACTCCCTTACCATCCTCTCGATCGGGGCACAGCGCCAGAAGATCACCCAGCTCTCGCAGGAGATCTCCCAGGCGGATGGCGCCGCCGTGCCGTTCGCGGCGTGGTGGACCCAGGTGGCTCGGTGCAACGGCTTATCTCACCGGCAGACAAAGCGCCAGGCGCTCGGCATGCCTGCGCGGGGGCAACACGCAGGCGAGCAGTTCCAGCATGGTCGGCAAGCTTGTCTTTGCCAGTCTTCACCACGACGAAACGTGGGCGGCTGGAGATCTACAGTCGATTACGCCCCAATGAGCGGCCACACAGCAGGCCGACCTCACCACTTTCAACATGCGCGAGGACAATGAGTGGCCGATGCTTCGTATGTTATCCGCACTGGTACCTCTATTAATGTTTCTGTGGACGGCTTATCGGGTTTTGCCCGAGTCTCGGCTGAAAGCCTCTTGACCTTTGCTATCCAACGTGCACTATCCATCTCGCCAATTGTTGGTTTCCGCGCTGCGTCTGCATACTTCCTCCCAGAGACTGGCCAGCGGTTCAATTATCTTCTGAGTTCACTGGATCGGAAGCCGATCGCTGATTGGCATTTTCCAAGCGACGTCGCAACAACGGCCACGGCCAGTGAATATTGGGCTTGGTTTGCTGACGCATCCCAACCTCTGCCCGCTGGCTTGCACGCATCTTTGGGTTTCTGATTATGTATGGCCGGTCAAGCCTCGGAGGTCTCAGCTGTCCAAATGAAGGCCCCTTCTGAGGCGCCACGCGAGCCTGCCCCTTACAGCTGCGATGTACTCTATGCTCGCCCCACCCCTCTCCCGATTGGTCGGGACGTGCGTGCGCGCTTTTTCTACAATATCCAAGAATGCTTCGCTTTGTACCCAGCGACGCTCGGAGAAGCCATCGCGCCCCACACCACCCTGTAGCCATGTGATCCTCTTCTATGCTTGCCACAGCCCTCGTGCAATGAGAGTTTGACTTGAACAACTTGCTTTTGCATGTTGTGGCCTGCCTGCATAGCGCAAGGCACGAAGCCTCGCAAGCGTTGGGTAGTCCGCGCGTGAAAAGGCCCCAAGGGGCATTCGCGGTCTCGCGAGTATCTAATATTTGTGGCACTTTGGGGTTGCCAGCGCAGCTCGTTCCTGCCTTTCTCTCCTCTCCTCGTGTTCGCTTGCCGTGATCCCCATCGGCCCCTCTCGCCCTGCGCCCCGCTCGCCCCCCCCTTCCGGGGTTGGCCCCGGGAAGCCTTCGCCAGACAGCTTGCCGCCGCCCGCGCTACTCACATTTTCTCCGCTGCAGCTCCTTTGTGATCGAGCTCAGGATTCAGAGGCCCGCGCAAGCCTCTACGGAGGCGCACACACGCGCAGGTCCTTTATGCAAACATTCTGCGACACCAAGTGCAAAGATTGGACCTCCCTCGACGCCTTCGGCGATCTGGAGCTTCGCTCTTCCGCGCATTACCTGTTGGTCTCCGAGGGGCTCGTACAGATTTCCAACATATTCAAGTTCGGTGCTAACAATGCTTCACAAGTGTGTGTGTGTGTGGCGGTGAATGCGTGTGCGCGTGGGTGCGCGCGGGTGCGCGTGGGCGCGTGCGTGGGTTCGTGCGTGTGTACGTGTGTACGTGTGCGTGTGTGTGTGTGTGTGTGTGCGTGCGTGCGTGCGTGCGTGTGCTTGTGTGTGCTTGTGTGTGTTTGTGTGTGTTTGTGTGTGCTTGTGTGTGTGGTTGCGTGTGTGGTTGTGTGTGGTTGTGTGTGTGGTTGTGTGTGCGTGTGTGCGTGTGTGCGCGTGTGTGCGTGTGTGCGTGTGTGCGTGGGTGCGTGGGTGCGTGTGGGTGCGTGTGTGTGTGTGTGCGTGTGTGCGCGCGGGTGCGCGCGGGTGCGCGTGGGTGCGCGTGGGTGCGCGTGGGTGCGCGTGGGTGCGCGTGGGTGCGTGCAGCGTGCGTGCGCGCGTGCGCGCGTGCGTGCGCGCGTGCGCGCGTGCGTGCGTGCGTGCGTGCGCGCGCGTGTGCGCATGGCGTGTGCGTGTGCGTGTGTGCGTGTGCGTGTGTGCGTGTGCGTGTGCGTGCGTGCGTGTACGTGTGCGTGTGCGTGTGCGTGTGCGTGTGTGTGTGTGTGTGCGTGTGTGCGTGTGTGTGTGTGTGTGCGTGTGTGTGTGGGTGTGCGTGTGCGTGTGCGTGTTTGCGTGCGTGCGTGCGTGCGTGCGTGCGTGCGTGCGTGTGTGCGTGGGTGCGTGTGTGCGTGCGTGTGCGTGTGTGCATGCGTGTGTGCGTGCGTGGGTGCGTGCGTGCGTGCGTGTGTGTGTGTGTGGTTGTGCGTGGTTGTGCGTGGTTGTGTGGTTGTTTGTGTTTGTGTGTGTGTGTGTGTGTCAGCCCGGTGCTATCTCCCGCGTACCGTTCCAGGAGCCCACGGAAGCGGCGACAGCTGCGCAGTTCGCAGCCACCCAGGGAGTTGCAAGGTTTCGGGTATTCCGCTATTCCGCCGTGCCTCCCAGGGGTCCACGAAAGTGGAGACAGCTGCGCTTTCGCAGCCACCCAAGGAGTTGCGAGGTCTCGTCTGGATCCGCGTTGCCCCCGACTCCGCTGGACCTCCCAGAAGCCTCCGAAAGTGGCGACAGCTACGCAGTCCGCAGTCACCAAGGGAGCTGCAAGGTCTCCAGTGCTCCGCTATTCCGCCGTGCCATCCAAGACCCCACAAAGTGGCGACACTTGTACAGATCGCAACCACCCAGGGAGCTGCGAGCTGTCGTGTACTCCGCTACTCTGCCGTGCCTCCCAGGAGCCCACGAAAGTGCACAGTTCGTAGCCACCCAGGGAGATGCGAAGTGACGTGTATTCCCAGGAACCCACGATTTGCACAGCTCGCAGACACCCAGGGAGCAGCGAGGTCTCGGCTGTATCCGCATGGCCCCCGACTCCGCTGGACCTCCCTCGGGCCCCACGAAAGTGGCGACTGTTGCACAGCTAGCAGCCACCCAGGGAGCAGCCCGAGAGGAGGCAGGAGAAGGGGGAGGAGGAGGAAGGGGTGTGCGACCGCAGTGTTCTATTCACAAGGAGAACCCAACGCAGGAGGGTTGGGAAAACGAGTATACAACAGAGAGAAGGAGGAAGAATCAGAGAGACAAAGACAGAGAAAGAGAGAGAGTGAGACAGAGAGAGAGAGAGAAGGAGAAGGAAAGGGCGGGCGTGGAGCGTACACGAGAAGGCCAGGACGTCCACCGATTGCTTGTTGAATGGCGCGTTTCGAATGTTGTAGGCAACGCCACGGGTGGGCGGTGCACACATCTAGTTGCGCAGTTTCGACTTGAGTGTTGGCGGCATCGTTGGGAGGATCCCGCCGAAACGGATGATGTATTCTGTGTTTGTGGCTAGCGGTATCACCAGGAGGTACGACTTGTTCTGAAAGGTTAGCCGTCGCCACCAGCCAGGTGCCTGTGACCACCAACTAGTCCAACTGGTCTCGGTTTGTTCGCAGCCCCCGTCCGCATTGCAGTTCCCACACGCCCCAGCTGCAACGGTTTGCTGGCAGTGCCGGTTTCTGACGCCAGCCAAAACCATCCTGCGTTCGCCTCTACTAGCCCTGGAGGAGGAGGAGGAGGAGGAGGCATTGGTCTCCTACCAGCCCCCTCTAGCCCCATGTGCCCCGCGTGCCGGTTCCCGACGCTGGTCCCGACGAGCCAAGGCCCTGCCCCGCAGGACATTGATCGGGTATAGCCAGGACCCCGGGTAAGGTGACCCGGTTAGTGGTAGGGCCCGAGAGCCCCTAGAATCACTAAACCAGGTCTGCCGTAGCTGGTGTTTTTTCGGGTGACGGCAGTTCCGGTTAGTGCAACGGGGCGGGGGGGGGCGTCCCCCAGTACACATCACTAAACCAGGTCCCACTAAACCCAGTTCTGCCAACGCCCGAATTGATGGGGACCCGCGCGAAGTATCGCGGCCTGGGCTCGCAAGGAGGAGATCGAGTTCTTGAAGCACCAGCAGCAGCACCTCGATTCGTTCCTCAAGAGCCACGACTCTAAGGCCTGAGCCGGTCGCCGGTCGCACCGCTTGCGTCCTCTTCGCGGTCGACGCCACATAAGCGTGGTTGCCGCATCCTCGATCCCTCCATATCTTACAAGTTTCTTGCCACATGTCGGCTCCTCCTCACCCCACCAGTTCCTCCGGGTTCTCTTTCTCCTCGTTCGTTTCCTCCTCCTTCCCATCTTTGCTTCCGCGCGATGGTCAGCCGAGGGAGGAGAAAATCATCCTAGCCCTCCCATGACACTTGCCCGCGTTGCCGAGCGATGAAAAGACCGCAAAGTTTCTTGCTCATTACGCTGTCGATATTTCCCCGTTTCTTGCATTGCGGTCCTTAGGTTCATTCTTCGGAGAGGAATCGCTCAGTGTTGCGACAGCGCTCACCAGGGTAAGTTTGACAGTCGTTGTTCGTCGTAAGTGCGGGCATGTCAGCATCAAGGCCACGCTTGGCCCAAACATGTGTTCTCTCATGTCCGTATATTATTTGTCCTGGGAATTCGGATCCACATTATTATTATTATTATTATTGTCTTGTCGATCCCACGTTGCCCTATCATATTGATTCATTCGTCGTCGTGGTACCTGGTCTCCCAAAATGTTGAAATCGCCCATCAGTGTCCGACGCACACGTCGAGGACAGGCTTGCACGTCGCCCCCTCGGGAATGACTCATCAGTGCAGTTGTTTATTATGTTTTTGTTATTGGGAAGAAAACGGGTGAGGATGAGGAGAACTTGGAAGAGAAGGAGACAAAAAATGCGACGGTCACGAGGGCGAGAAACAGGACGAGCACACCATGCGTTGTCCTGGTCGTTCACGCGTCCATCGTTATTATCATTACCGTCGTCGTTCATTTGTTCATGGTCACGATTTGCACATTAACCATCGTCGTCATCATCAACACCGCCAACCATGCCCGATTGGGCTCAAGCATGCACAATTCAATTGTCCGCCAGCGCGTGCGTTTTATCGCAGCCTATCTTGATCTGAATGACCGGCACGTGGGAGGCATGGTTTGCCTACATAATCATCGGCGCTGGGAGTGTCCGCTGTGTCTTGGCTGGTAACTTGGGAGATGCTTTCTACCAGAATGCATACTCTTGTCGCGAGGGGAGGCACCGCCTGTGAATTGCATAATGCACGCATGCCCGCAAGATGGCTCCGTTATATAAGCGGGCCACTCGGTTATGGATATTGAACCGTGCCCCCGCGGAATCTGAGCACTCGGGGGGTGACTTGTCCATGTGGTTGCAAATTGGGAATGCAATGCTCTGCTCTCGCGGTTTCGCGGAGGACTGGGATTCAATTTCTGAAGGTTGGTGCAGTGTAGAAACAAGCCCAGTCTTGCAATAATCGAACATTGGTGTGAAGATGCTTCTATTCTAAACAGGCCTTTGTTTGAGCGTTGACATCGAAAGAGTTGCAAAGAAAGTCTTGCACGGGCCCATTGAGATAGAGCGACGGGTTTCGCAGGGTGTTGACATTCCGTTCAGGACCAGTTTCGATGTTGAAACAGGTCGCCGCATTTATGTCTACAGCAGGCTTGTTGGCAGAGCCTCCCACCGTCCTTGTCAAAAACCTATGCAAAGTGACGGCGGATTTCTTGTGCGCAGGTGTGCGCCCACGATCGCGGTGTATTGTTCTCTGACAGAGATGGTGAGCCTGCGCACAGCAGGCAGCACGGTGGGGACGTTGGTCAAGGAACGTGCACAGGAGGCTTCAGACCCTGGAGGCTTCTTTATCTGATGAGGGCAGGTGGAGGTATCGATGGCAAATCCGCGATCGGAGTTCCTCAGGCTTCCAGACCCAGCATTCCTCATCCCATGTTTCCTTGTCCCATGCCCCCACCGCCCTTGTCGAAAGGAGCTTGTTGTTGTTGGTGGACGGCGACGGCGGGCCCGCACACCGCAGGCCAAATGCCAGCACCCTGGCCGTCCCTGTCACAAACGCCCGAAGTGTGAGCGCGAGGCGTCGACGCGTGATCCAGGTGCTGGTGCACAGCGCACTTTGCGTGGTGTGTTGCAAGGGATGGTTGGGGGGTGCTGGCATTGCACACAGCGGGCGATATGCTAACCCCTGCCCCCCCCCCCCCCCCCCCGATGTCGCTTTCAAAAACCAACGCAAAGTGATCGCTGGGCGTCCGCGCATCATCCGAGCTTGGAGGCAAAGTGCACTTTGTATTGTTTTTGTGCTGGGGATGGTGGGGGGGTGACCTGCGCGCAGCAAGCAATGTGCCAGCCCCCCCGCCGTTCCTGTCAAAAACCAGTGCAAATTGGTCGCGTGGCACCCGCGCATTCTCCAGATTGTGGGACAACAAGTATCTTGCATTGCTTGTTAGGATGAATGGTGACGGAGTGCCTACATGCGTGCCCTCATGGGTCCGGGTTGGCTGCCAGTCGGGTGGGGGAGGAGGTGTTTATTAATAGTGAACAGCGGTAAACCCTCCAGGAGGGGAAGAAGGACGAGATGGAAGAAGAAACCCACTTAATCACCTCCGCCCAGAGGGCTGGTGGGATTCCAGCAGCAGGTGAGGTAGTTTCTGCCAGCGCAATTGACACACCCAAGATCTTGCAGTTCTCAGGAATTGACCGAAGGGAGCTTCTCAATAGGTCGGGTGTTCCTGAAGTATCAGCGTTGCTTGTGGAGCAACGGCTCAATGATTACTTGAGCAAGAAAATCGGATACACGTTCCATTTCGACGTCCCAAGTCGATGCAAATTCCGTACCGCATGGATCAGCTGGATAGTTAAACCGTATTACGATTGGATTTCAAATAGACATCGGTCAGTTACAGTCCGCCATTGTCAATGGTTTTATCGATACGTTGATGCGGAGTCCTGTCAAACGTCGGGCATTGACGTCTTTGATGACGTCTGTTTTGCTCCGAGCCATGCCAAAGTTCATCAAATTCCTCGTCGGGTCTGCTCCTCCGATCAGCCCGCAGGTCGCTCATGTTTTCAGGGTTCGACAAGCTGCCCTTGGATGGCATCCGACAACAGGTAGCAAAGAGCTCGACCTCATCCGAGATAAGTTGTTCTCGTATGGGCGCTTACGGCACATGCCGCATGGATGATTGTGTAAATAGCAGCCGTCGCGTTCAAAGAGTTGAAAGTTTCCGCGTGGCAGTTGCCTCTGTTTTACCTATTCGCCGTCGTTTACCCACCGCAGCTGCATACATGGCAGTTGGTGCGCAGTTATTCGCAACGTAAGTGCTGGCGTTCTGCCCTGTGGATTTCCAGAAGGAAGCTCCATCACTTGACGACTCATCATTGCAATACGAAGGCGGGTGAAGATAGTATGTTCTCGAGTTGGTCAAGTCCTTTTCCGAACTCGCTGAGGCTGACCTGTTTGTCCGTTTGTTCTCGGTTGGTGGCAGATGTTGTGTTCAGTTGGCGGCGGATGGACATCGCAACGGTGACAAAACCATAGGTTACATGACGCCAGCACTTGAACCACAGACAATGGAGTCTAGCATTCCTGATGCGCGATCTGTACGGCGCAACATGTGTGCGTGTGCGCATGATGCAAGATATGCGAGCCATCTATACAGATATGTGTACATACACACACGCACACGACATATGAACATACGCCCCCCTCAGGGCGCCCCCCACCTCGGGAACATCGTCGTGCTTGGAAGTGCCATCCTTGGGCTAGTCTGGGACAAATCGATCAAAGGAGGGGGGCTCCGAATTCAGGGTCTCCCCCAGGCATGTGACCAAGACCTTATTAAAATTAAGTGTTTCGGTTTTCTCGTCGAGGCTTCAGAGGGATCGTGGGGGTGTTCGGGGAGCCTATGTGGAGCCTTTTGGGGGCCTCTCTAGGGCCTCTTCAGGGCCTCCTGGGCACCGTCCATATTGGAAGCCTCCTGGGGCCTTCTGGGGCGCCTTGAGGCGTCTTGAATACATCTGGGGGAGCCTCTTGGAGCGTCTTGGAGGTACATTGGGGGCCTCTTGGGAGCATCTTGGGGACCTTTTGGAGCCTCCTGGGTACCTCGTAAGGCCACCTTGGAGGAGATCGATCCAAGGCAAGGAGGGGCGGTTCTTAGTCAGGTTCCCCCCCACGGGGCCAACATGTGGCCTACACCTCAGTCAAATCAATGATGTTGGCTTCCTCGCCGAGGCCATCTTGGACGGCCAACCCCTCGCGAAACGCCCCCATCCAGACCTACAGGGAGGGGTAGGGGGAGGGGTCAAGACACCCCCATAGCTCACGCCCTCCCGCCCTCTCAACACGTAAGTAACACCCGAGCCTTGGCATGTTCAGCGGCCGTCTTTGGATGGACAGCTACTGGAAACCAAAACCGACCCCATGTGCGCGACGTTGGGGCGAGGTGCGCCACGCGTGCCAGGCGCGCCACGCGCGCCAGGCATCCTTGGGGCCCGAGCGTGCCAGGCGCGCCTGGTGCGCCAGATGCGCCGCGTGTTCCGCGTGCGCCAGGTGTGCCGCATACTTCAGCCGAGCCAGGTGCGCCACGTTCGGGGCACGTACAGAGTGTGTCAGGTGCGCCTGCGCACGTGACAGCACACGTCGGGAAACATGATGGCCCCCACCACCCTTGTCGAAAACCAATGCCCATCATTGTGTCTGGAGGGCCTGCGCACAGCAGGCCATACGCCACCACCAGCGTCGCCCCTGTCAAAAACCACTTGACAGTGATCGGGGGGTGCCCGCGCACTATCCAGATTTAGCTGCGAGGTGCATGTTGTGTTGTTATTTCTGTAGGGGTGGTAGCCCTGCCCACAGCAGGCAATATGCTGACACACCCGCCGTCCCTTTCAAAAACAATACAATATGCTCGCGGGCCTGCCCAAAAGTGTACCTTGTATTGCTTTTAACAGGGATGGTGGGGAGCGGGGGGGCATTGGGTTGGCCGGGCATGTTCTAAATCTGCAGGCAGAGTGCATTTTGGTGTATCGCTTTTTGATAGGGTGGTGGGAGGGGTGCTTTTTTGATAGGGTGGTGTGAGGGGAGCATGGTTCCTGGTTGGCCCCCGGTCGCCTGGGGGAGGGGGTGCATATTAATGGTGAGGTGTGATAAACCTTTCCCTGAAGGGGAAGAGGGGTGTTGGAAGAAGAAGCCCAATAAACCACTGTCGCCCGAAAGGGCTGGTGGCATTATCAGTTGCACTAGTCGTCGACACGTTGGTTCAAGAAGGGCACGGATCAAGACTACAAGTCTCACTATTCGCGAAGTTTGCACGTGTGCGAGTATGCTTAGGACTGTGTTGGTGTGTCTGTTCCGTTTGCTTCCTCATTTTGCCAGATACAGTGCAGTCCAGCATGGTTACCCCAAGGTGTCCACTGCTTTTCAATTACACCATTACGTCTATGCTACCCAACGCAAGTACCCCCTAAGTTATCACTATGACGAAACACCTTTGAGTACATTACTGCAAGCTTATTATGTCGCCGCGTTGAGGTTATACAGGAGATTGCGTGTGACGACTCTGGCGGGAAGGGCGGATACCTCTGGAATACTCCACTCGCTCCTCTGCCAGAGGTTCGGAGTAGACTTTGCGAGCATCCTACGCAGCAGGGTAGTCCGCGCACTTTTGAATTTGAGCCAAGATCTTGGGGTAATTGCCAGTGGGGTTCCTCCCCATGAATCGACTCTTGGAATGCCAACCGTCGTCGAGGCAGTGCTTATACTTGGTGATGAGGCTCGCTCGGCCTATTCAGCTGTGATCCACAAATTGACAACATGCAGCGAGGCTTGTGAGATGTTGGAGGCAGCTGGATCACAATTCTTAGAGCGTGCAACAATTTCAATCGCCGCACTTCTGTCATCGCTTCTCCATTCTACAGTACAGCCGGGTTTGTTTGCAAAGAAGGTCTCGCGAGCTGTATTTCATGGTGATTTGGGTTGGGCTGCACACGAGGTGTTTGCAGGGCTTCTGAGGACACTGAGCACCGTGAGATCCAGGGCGCCGCTTGTTGTGGAGATAGGCGTCGCGAGTGGAACCACTTCTTCCTATATGATGAGCCGCTTTCCTCGGCTTCAGTATCCAGGTGGCTGCCGCCAGCTCCTACACCGTGCCAGCAAAACACGCTGTTTGGCGATCTTTCGAGCACAGCCCAGAAGGCGTAATAGGTGATGTCTCGTCTCTGGCCTCGGTCGTAAGGCGTGGCACGCACGCCCGCAAACTCGACAGAGGTAGAGAGGGCAGAGGCAAGGATGGGAGGAGGGGGGAGGGCAGCGGGTTGAGACGCGGGGCGCTGTCCCTTCAGAACGAGGACCCAAGACCACAGGATAGTTAGGAAGAACGAGAAACTGAAAAAGAGGGGCCACTTTCGGTGGGCGGCCAGATTCCCAGGTTCCCGTCGCCAGGTTCCGGGGCGATCTTTGTTGGCGACTGGGTTTCCTCGTTTCGGGTCCCGGGGCTCCCAGCTTTGTGAAGGTGCCCAGTATCTCGAGTTATCCCAGGTCCTTGCGACCAGGGTCAGAATGCGAAGTTGTGTATAAAAGTATGCATAGCATATTGTAGAGACCAGCAGTTGATCTAGCAAAGAGACGAGAGAAAAAAAGGCTGGATAGTTGAGCGCATAACAAAGAGGAGGCGCGCCAAGATATGGGATCCGAGAGAGACGTGCTGTGCGAATCGTGTGTTCCCCAAGCCCCCAGATGGCTGCATGCAGGGCCGTGAGCATCTTTGAGGCACTGGAGTGTGCCGGGGTTGTGCCAGGGCGTCCAGGAAGCTTCGGGAGTGAGAGTGGAGGGGCGACGCACGCGACTGGATGCCGCCATAGGCGGGGCCTTGAGAGAACTAGAGAAACCAAGGCAGGCAGACGGAACTTCGCGTTGCACCGCGCCCCAACGTGCCAGTGGGCTCGGAGGCGGACCTCGGTGTGGATCCTTTTTTCGAGGACGCAACCAGCTTTCAGCAAGGCGGCTCAGACGAACGAGAGGCGCGTGTTTACAAATCGGCAGACTATGTTGAGGTGATGGACTTGTACGCGCGGTTTGGTGAACGAGCAAGGCTTTGGCGAATGACATCCCGGCAAGCTCGAGAAAATATGGAGGGCCTTGCAGATATGGTTTACATCGACGGAGACCACTCGTTGGAAGCTGTCAAGGAAGACATCAAGGGTTGGGCAGAATGGGTGAGGCCAGGTGGAGTTGTCTTTGGGCACGATTATGCTCTTCATGCAGAAGATGTCATTCGAGCCGTGCATGGTCACATAGAAGCGGTCGGAGCGAGTCTGCATCTAGGCCCTGACATGACTTGGTGGTACTTTATCCCCGGCAATGACGAGTTTGGGGCAAGCAAGAAAAACAACAAGTAGGAGCCCTCACAGTATGTAGTGGCCTTCGGTCCATCCCGCCAGCGCGCTTGGGCTTCAGGTAGGTCAGAGGCCTCTTGGATGCCTGTGGGGATATGTTGGGAGGCATCTCCGAAGCTTCTTGAAGGCGGTCTTGGAGTGCTGTGGGGCCTCGCCTGGGCCTCTTCGGGTATGAATCGGCCCCCCCGGCGGCCCATTTGGGGCAGAGGGCTCGAAATGTCGGCTGTTGTTTTGGAGGCCATTTGGAGGCTTCTTAGGCCGTCTTGAAGCGTTGGGAGCCCGAAAGGCGAGAACGCCCAAAGCATACAAAAACATAGGACAATGAATAAGTCTGGCTTATCGGGGCCCTTTTTGAAGTTCTCGTCTAGGCCTCTTTGGCGTGTTGGCGGCCTCTACGGCCGTCTTGGGGCCATCCTGGGCGTCTCGGAGAGCTCTTGGGCCGTCTCGGAATCCCCATTGAACCATGTTCGAGACACCTAGGGGCCCTCTTGGCCCGTCTTGGTCTCGTCTTGCCGTCTTGCCGCCAGAAAGTCACGCGGGGACACGCGACAATCCTGAGGATCGCCCAGTCATGCCCTGAACTCGGGGTTGCGGGCCAATGAGCAGTCATAGATTCAATCCAGACTCGAATGGACAGAAGGACTCTCCACTTCTTGCTTCGGGGCACGGTGGCGGATGATATAGTGTACTCGCTTGGGCACTCGCGGATCACATGGTGCGCATGTAGACAGTGAGCACCGAGATGGGTAGATCAAAGGTTCTTCCACCCTAAGTACGTATGAAAAGCGCCCACGGGCACGCAAAATTTACATGGGGAACGTGCATCAAGCTTATAGGCCATTTCGCTCTTCTACTCAAGGTGAAAATTCTGCAACGGAGATGGGGAGCCGATGTTCGAGTGGTTGCTCGAGTGGATTCGGCATTATCTCGATGAATGGTTCCTTTTTAGCTGGTGTTCCTTCCTCCTCATCCCTGTCGTCGAACTTCTCGTTCTCATGCATGCTCCTCCCCCGACCTCTCCTGCTCCTGACACATGTTCCTCCTCATCCTTTTCCTCCCCCCCTCTCCTCCCAACCCCCTCCGCATCATCCTCCTCTTACTCCTCCTCCTCCTCCTCCCCCCCTTCCCTCCGTAGCCACTTTGGCTCGAGATGCTAGGTTCCCTGGGGGGCCCGCGGAGATCTCTGTTCCGAGGCTTGCTCTTCGCACTTCGGCGCGGTTCTCCCCGAGCTGGAAATCTGTGACATCGCGCAGGGACGCTTTCATCGCACATCTGCATGAGCACCAGCGGGTAAACTGAAGTTGTTCAGTCTCCTGGCCAACAAAGAATTGGCACGAAATTTATTTCGAAATCGGGAACGAAATTCTCCACGACAGTCCAGGTCCATCCCATTGCTTTTCGAACAAGATCCGCTCTGCAATGTTGGCGCCATGAAACATTGCTAAGTAAGTTTGTTAATGTTGGTTGGCGCTGGCAGTCGAGATGCGCGATAGTTGTAGTGGTGAGCGTTGGTGGTTGATGGTTTGTTGCTTGCGTGGCTTGGTCGAAATGTAGTTGTTGCCGCTAAGTTGGTTTTCGAGGGATGTATCCGTTGATCACTACACTCGATGGACAATACGCTGTTTTGCTACTGTTGGTCGATATGTAGGTTTATGTTCCACACATGTTTGATAGAAGCAACGAAGACCAGGATCCCTGCTCCCAGGCTTCGGCTTCGGGTCATTGGTCCCGCAATTATCATTACACGTCCGGTTACGCTGCACCCAGTACGGGCTTCAATGCATTTCTTGGAGGGTGTATCGCTTTATTTAGGTTTCCCGAAATTCGAATTTACCTTTCGCATGCCATGCAAGATCTGATAGGTCACCGCACCCCGTCGCACCAACAACGACCGCCCAGAGAAGAACAAATCAACCTCCCCGCGCAGGACTCCCGGCACCGCTTCAAGGACCACGCTTCCGCCGACCACCAGGGGTAGTTCAATGAACGACAGGGTGGGCACACATGACGATCGTCGACCTCGCCACCGAAATACAAAGACCGATACGAACAATTCAAAAGATCCCGTGGTGCATACGGGACCAGTATCCACGAATTCTAGCAGAAGCTTTCTGGTGGCAAACGACATGTTGCACGGGCCTAGCGGGACGGATGTCACATTTCCTACTACGGCATGGACGTTGTTCATCCTATCGCCCCGACTCTTACTGAACGGGAATCGAGGCAGCGCTGGGATCAATGATGGGCCTCAGCTCGGAGTGCGGGCACACGGCCTCACATCAGCAAACGAAGGCGGGATCCTGAAGACCAGAGACTCGATCAAGCACTTCGGTTGGCAAAAACTGGCGAGTTGAGCCACGCGGCACGCATGCTCTCGTCATCGGGTCTCGCTCCAGGGACAGCGGCCACGTTGCAAGAACTACGAGACCCCCAACTCCGACCAGCACAGCCAGCCGAACCTTTCCCAGATGGTTTCCACGCTTTTGAACCTGGTGTGTGCTTACGTTGGACAGACAGTCATTTAGAGATGTCCTACGACAAACTCGAGGGGGCTTATCTGCAGGCATCTGGGGTGCACGATACGGGCATTTCAAAACTTGCTTGGAAAATGGCACTGCCTTCGAAGCATTGGTCAGCGTCGCGGAGCGCCTGGCTTGGGCACCAGTCCCCGTCAATATTCAGGATGCCTTACACGCGTCGTCGCTCACAGCCCTCACCAAACCAAACAATCGGGCACGGGGTATTTCAGCTGGCGATACACTCCGCCGAATGGTTGCAAAGACGCTGGCGCGACAATTCCGCGCACAATTGCAAGCAGCAGTTTGACTTATGAACTGCGGACTTTGCGACGCCAGTGGGGCCGATGCGGCCATCCATTTTCTGCGGTGTGTGTTTGAAGAGAGCCCCAATAAAGTGATTATCATCATTGACGGCGTGGGAACGTTAGACCACGTGAGCCGGACACGAATTTCCGAGCAGCTCATTAACAATGGAGCGTTGCAATATGTAGTGCGATTTGCGCGGCAGCGGCACGGTATACAATCGGAGTTTCTTTTGGCGGGATGGTGAGGGCAACGCGCACCCGATTTTGCAGGGAGGTGGTGGACAATAAGGGGATGCGCTTATGCCGGCGTTGTTCTGTCTAGCATTCTACCCTGCATGCAGAATGCGAGACAACTTCCCACCCGGGGCAGAGATCATTCGTTATTTGGACGATCTCTATGTTGTATGTGAACCAAACGATGTTACGTCTGTGCTACACAATGTACGAGACGAACTACTACGGACATGCCATCTTGATATAAACGTAAGGAATTTCTAGACGCTTCGCGTAGCCCCACCAGCCAATCCAGAAACGATGCCCACAGGAATTGCCTCGATCAGGGAAGTGGGCAGCACACAGAGGAAGGGTCCCCCAGTGGAGGCCTCTTGGAGAGTCTTGGGTGCCTCGGAGAGCTTCTTGGGGCCTCTTGGGGGTCTCTTGGGGGTCTCTTGGGAGCATCTTGGAGGCCTCTTGGGCCTCCTGGGCGCCTCTTGGGGCCCTCTTGAAGCGCTCTTGGGAGCCTTGGGAGCGCTCTTGGGGCCATCTTGGAGAACATCGATCAAACAAGAAGCGAGCATTGGTTAGCGCTGCCCCTCGGGAGCCCAAAAAATCGCCTCTTGGAGCGCTCGTGGGGCCGTCTTGGGGTTCTCCTGAGCCTCTCTTGGAGCCCTTTTGGGCCATCTTGGAACCATCTTGAGGCCCAGGATGGCCATCGGAAGCGAAAAGGCGAGAAAGCCACACACATGGATGTTCCTAAGGTGTTGGCCTCTTCGGGGCCTCCTGGGGGAGGTCTTTGGCCATTTGGAGCCGTCTTGGAGCGGCATTGGAGCATACTGGAGCATCGTGGGAGCCATTCTGAGACATATTGGGATATCTTGAGCCATCTTGGAGGTCATCTTGGGCTCTCCCAGGCGCTTTTCGAGTCAGTGCCCCCCCAACCCCCCAAGAAACCAACATGTGGTTAAAACCTTATGACAATCAATGATTTGGCATTCTCGCCGAGGCCTCTTGGAGCATATTGGGTGCCTCTGGGGGGTCTCTTGGGGCCGCTTAGGGGGTCTCTTGGGAGCCTTTGGGGGGCATCCAGGGGGCCTATTATGGGTTTCCTGGCCACCTCTTGGGGCACCCTTGGGAGCCTTGGGGGCCATATTTTGGCCATCCTGGGGGAGATCGATCACAGGAGGGGGGGGCCCTAATTAGGGCCCCCCCTCAGGGGGCCAAAATGGGGCCACAACCTTAGTAAAACCAATGAGTGTGGCTTCCTCGCCGAGGCCGTTTTGGACGCTCCGACGACTCGCGGAACCCCTTGTCCAGTTCCATGGGGAGGGGCCAGGGGGAGGGGTAAACCCCTTCCCGAAGGGGAAGAAGGAGGGATGGAACAGAAAACGCCTTAAACCACCGACGCCCAGAGGGCTCGTTGGATTCGCAGCATGGGGGGTTACGCCGCCCATGCCCAGAAGAGTTGGCGGCACATGCACCTACAGCGTGGAAGGCCGACAAACCATTACCTGAACGGGGAATCAAAATTCTGGGCGCACCGTTTGGAAGCGCAGAATGCGTTGCTGCATTTTGGGTCACCCCATTTGCTGGGAGGACGAAGCTGTTGAACTACCTCCAGAAGCTGATCTCGTCTTTCCAGGTGGGATGGTTACTTTTGACTACTGCGCTGTGCCAAGACTCAACCAGTCACTGCGAACCACGCCCCCTCACATGGCACGACGCATGGCGGAAACCCACGACGAAATCACACAGTCGACATGTTCAATGATATTGCTTGGGACACGGCATTATATGGCACAGTTTACGACAATGTGGTTAAACAAAGGCTTCTCCACCTTAAGATTGAGCGGGATGGGCTTACGAAGCACATGCCGGACAAGTCCGGCTGCGTATTGGGCAAGTTGGGCGGATGCTTTTTCCGGAAATTGTCCAACGATTTGCCGAAACCGGCAATCGGGTAGTGCATGCGTTTGCGCGCATACAGGCAACGCCACTACTGCGGGGCTCGGCGCCACTTGGAGCCTGTCGGGACGCGGCGGCACCAGGTAAATCCAGACTATGCTTATGCATTGGACCATTTGCGTCTATTTGATTCCTGTTGTGTGTCCATCTACACGAGGGCTTACCATACCAAACAACCTGCTACAATGTGCTGTGCGCTGGCGTTTGGGGCTTGCATGCTGCGTGGACGGCCCAGACCCACATGGACATTACCGACGAGCAGAAGAAACTGACAACATATTACATACGAGACACAGAAATGGTAGCCGCATGGTTCCAAGAAGCAGGCGGACACGTTCCGGATCGGAATATTGAAAGAATGCTATCCAGAACACACGTCGTGGTCCCGCCTGCAGATTTAAGACGGCTTGACATTGTAGTACCAGGGTTGAACATTCATCGAGCGTTACTATCGTCAGCCCCATCTCCAGGGGCAGGCCAACCGCCGTCTGGCACGAGTAAACGAGGAGGGAGGCTATTAGAGCAGGCGGAAAGCAAGAACAGTGATGATTGCCATGAAGTAGTAGATAGCAGGCTCGGCTCCTTATGATGTTTAGGGGCTGACGTTTACGGTAGATGGGGGAACGAATGTTTTCGTTTAGTGCCAGAAATCGCCAGGGCACGCTCCAGAGGACTACACGGTAGAATCCGCAATGGCACCATCCTGAGTCTGCAACATCGGTGGTGGGGATTGCTCGGGATAGCATTACAAAATGCCGTAGCACATGCCGTGCGATGGGAAGTGGCAGAGATTCCAGGACTGCATCTTGAACCCGCGCCACCGCTTATTGATGTAGAAGTGGTGCGATTCCCCCCCATCGTCGTCCTCCTCCCTCCTCCTCCTCCTTCTGCTCCTCCTCCTCCTCCTCCTCCTCCTCCTCTTCCTCTTCCTCCTCCTCCTCCTCCTCCTCCTCCTTCCGAACCTGCCAGCGACCTCTCGTTGCGGCAGACGATTCGCGGGATTGCGCTAGCATTCCACCTGTACAACAAAATGAAGCAGCACGCAGCGCCGTCGCCAGCAAATATTGCTGCAGCGACGGCCGCAGCGAAATCACTCCTGTGGCGTTGATCCGCTGTCCGCCGTCTCACGCTTTGCCTCACTATCTCGGCAGGCATGCGCGTGGGCTGGGCTGACAGACGTGGCCGCCTCAAGGTACGTTCACTCCTCCTCCTTCCCCTCCTCCTCCTCCTCCTCGTCCTCCTCCGCCTCCGTCCTCCTCCTCCTCCTCCTCCTCCTCCTCCTCCTCCTCCTCCTCCTCCTCCTCCTCCTCCTCCTCCTCCTCCTCCTCCTCCTCCTCCTCCTTCCTCCTCCTCGAGCCAGCCTGAGCGGAAAGTGCAGTCTTCCCGTTACCACGAGCAGCGAAATTCGCCGTTCGATCGCCTCCGAGGGCGATGTGCTGAAGCGCCCCGTAGGCGAACCCCCATGCACAGGAAGTGGGGGAGGGACAGGCGGCGCCCTCCCTCCACGGGAAAGCGCATTATCGCCGACCCTTCCGCTGCCTCCCCCCCCCGCCCGGGCGCCAGCACCGGGCGCCTCCACTGCCTGGTCCAGCCAGGCGCGGAGGTGGTCGGCGGGCCAGCCCACGAAGTGGGGCTGGAGAGCGGCCACGCGGGGCCCCAGGCGTGCCGACCCACGCCGAGATCAGCGCGGCCTCGACCGAGGCCTCGTCATCCGCGCGATCCACCTCCGCGCCAGCAGCAGCAGCCGCCGCAGGCGCACCCCCCGCGGGCAGTATGGCACCCTCCCCCTCTCGCCGCCGAGCCCTGCTCCAGGCGGCTCACGAGTGGAGGGCGCCACGGCGGCACTTGCGGGCACCCGTACACCAGCCGCGGGAAGCGTAACGGCACGGCAGCGGCGGGCGCGTCGGCCCCCTCGTCTTCGATGAAGCCGTCCGTGTGCATGGTGTCGTCGTCCGCCGTGGCGACCGCCGCACCAGCAGCAGGCGCATCAGCAAGACGTCGAGCAGCACGTCGACGTCGGCACCCTCGCCGACGCGCCGCCTTGGCCGCCACAACGGCAGACGGCGCATCAGGCTCGCGACCAGCAGCCCCGGGCTCAGCGCCCCGCGCGCCAGGCGGCGCAGCGGCTGCGGAGGCAGCAGCCGCGGCCCTACCCGAGTTGGAAGACGAGCCGGAGTCGGAGCCAGAAGGCGAGTTGGAGTCGGAAGAGTGAGTAATCGGAGTCGCCACCGCCATCGGAGTCGTTGCCGAATGATTTTGGGGAGCTGGCGGTGGAATCCCACCAGCCCTCTGGGCGTCGGTGGTTTAGAGAGTTTCCTCTGCCACCTCTCCTTCTTCCTCTTTGGGGAGGGGTTTACCCCTCCTCCTACCCCCACCCATGGACCTGGAGGGGGGTGCGAGTCGTCAGGGCGTCCAAAACGGCCTCGGCGAGGAAGCCAAAATCATTGATTTGGCTAAGGTTTTGGCCCCATTTGGGCTTCCTGGGGAGGACCCTAATTAACGATCCCCTCTTGTTTGATCGATCTCCTCCAAGATGGCCCCACAAAGCGCCCAAGAGGCCCCAAGAGGTCCCAAGATGGCCCCAAGATGGCCCCAAGAGGCTCCCAAGAGGCCCACAGGAGGCCCCCAAGAGACCCCCAAGAGGCCCCAAAAGACCCCCCACAGGCACCCAAGATGCTCCAAGAGGCCTCGGCGAGAATGCCAAAACGGCCTCGGCGAGGAAGCTTTAATAGGTTTTGGCTGCATTTTGGCCTCCTGGGGGGGGGGGGGCGCTAATCACTGCTCCCCTCTTGTTTGATCGATCTCCTCCAAGATGGCCCCAAGAAGCGCCCAGGAGGCCCCAAGATGGCCCCAAGAGGCCCCCAGGAGGCCCCAATGGACCCCCAAGAGGCCCCAAAAGACCCCCCACAGGCACCCAAGATGCTCCAAGAGGCCTCGGCGAGAATGCCAAAACGGCCTCGGCGAGGAAGCCAAAATCATCGGGTTTAATAATAAGTTTTGGCCTCCGGGGGGGGGGGGGGCGCTAATTAATGATCCCCTCTTGTTTGGTGGCCCCAAGAAGCTCCCAGGAGGCCCCAAGAGGTCCCAAGATGGCCCCAAGAGGCCCCCAAGAGGCCCCCCCAGAGGCACCCAAGATGCTCCAAGAGGCCTCGGCGAGAATGCCAAATCATTGATTTCACAGAAGGTTTTAGCCACATGTTGGCCTCTTGGGGGGGAGGAGCTGATTAAGATGACTACAAGAGCGCCTGGGAGAGCCCAAGATGACCTCCAAGATGGCTCCAGATATCCCAAGCTGTCTCAGAATGGCTTCCTCTGTGTGCTGCCTACTTCCCTGATCCAGGCAATTCCTCTGAGCATGGGCTGGTGGGGATTCTTTTTTGGTCGCGGCCACGAGACAAGGGTCAGGCGGCAAAAGCAAGTCCGGGGCGCGAGCGAGGCTAATTAGCTACAACAGGCGCAGGCCGGCCGGCCCACTCACAAAGCAGCCGCGAAGCTGAAGGGGAGCTGACGGCGGACGGCATCCTGAGAGCTCGAGCACGTGCACAGGACAAAGTGTCATGGAATTCGGTGCCTGCCGTGGCACGACCCACACAGTAAGAGACGTGAACCAGGATGACCAAGTCCGTCGTTCTGACGTTCTGAGTGGAGGGCAAGTGGGAGGCCAGTGGAGTGAGTCGCCAGTGGGGCGCCAGGCTCCAAACGCCCTGACGACGTGAGCTAGCCAGAAAGGCTGAGCTGCCGCGAACCGTGGTGCAACGCAACTGGGGAAAGCTGATGGTGAGCCTGGAATGCTGTACCTGCTGCGGAAGGCTGAACCACTCCGCAACGATGCCAACACCTGTCAGCACAAGGGGGAACCGCGCGACTGTGAGCCACGCAGTGCGTGCCGGCAGCTGGTGGGGATTCGCGAAGCGTCAACAATTTCCGCTTGATTTATTGATGGGGGTTCCTGTGGAATTGCCGCCGACGTCGGGTTTGTCGTTGGAGCCGATGTTGGAATTGGAGTCGGAAGACGGGCTGGAGTTGGAACATGAGTTTGGTTAGAAGACAAATTAGAGTCGGAGGCGCAATCAGAAATTCGAAAGCTGGAGCCGGAAAAACAGCATGCACGAGTCGGACGTTGAGCGATTGGACGTCCGTCAAATGTATTGCAGGAGCCGTCTTGGAACCCTTTTTTCGGAAGTTTCAGCGGGGATTCCGAGAGAGGATTAAAACGAAGTTGGCTTCGCACGGCATACCGGAATACATACTGAAGTTGGATAGAGCGGTGGTGTCGTAGTCGCCGTTAGACGGATTTACGCAACATCCTTCATTCTTTGGGCGTGGTCGACGGAATCGCCGGTCAAAAAATCGATCCGGGTTGTCGTACGAACCGCCATCGTGAAAATTTGTTTTGGGGCGGCCGTGCGTCACACGTGCAGCGAAGCCCCGGAACACCACACTACATAATATACAAAGTCAGTTTCCGAGAGACGAAACGCAGTCCAGCTTGCCCGCAGGACGTTCTTCCACTACTTGAGCCTAATTTGTTTTTTTTTGTTTTTTTGTCGACGTTCCGTTTGTGATGGCCCACGGGTTAAGAAGCCTCAACTCTTCCATGAATGGGTGGCGTCTTCAAAATTACTCGCGGGCATTACTATATGTCGGACACATTGGACTAGGAAACGGGCAGAATATTGAACAAGTTCGTTTGAAGCGTTATCGAAATATCGAACGGGCCATGCGATCGGGGTATTGCCAGCACAGGAGGTGGACCTCCAAATTCATGTAGCGCTGTCTCAACCACCTAAAGATCCAAAAATCCTAGACGCTTCGCGTATCCCCACCAGCCCGTCCAGAAACGACGCCCAGGCGAGTAGAGGGTCGTCCTGAAGGGCTTTTCGGCGTCTTGGGTGCCTCGGGGGGGCCTGTGGACCGTTCGGGATCCTCTTTGAAGCCTCGTGGGGCCTCTTGGAGCCATTTTGGGGCCTTTGGGGGCCTCCTGGGCGCTTCTTGGGGCCATTTTTGCCCCCTCAGAAGGCAAAAATGTAGCCCAAACCATAGTAAAAAGGCCTCTGGGAACACCTTGGGTGCCTCTGGGGGGTCTCTTGGGGCCTCTTGGGGGTCTCTTGGGGGCCTCCTGGGGGCCTCTCGGGGGGCCTTTTGGGGCCATCTTGGGGCTATCCTGCGGCCTCTTGGGGCATCCTGGGGGCCTCTTGCGGCCATCGTGGAGGGGAAATCGAGCAAAGAAGAGGGGAGCTTTAATTCGCGCTGCCCCCATCACAAGGCCAAAATGAGGCCAAAACCATAGTAGAATCAATGATTTTGGCTTCCTCGCCGAGGCCGTTTTGGACGCTCTGACCGCTCGCGGCCCCCCCCGTCCAGGTCAGTGGAGAGGGGTAGGGGGAGGGGTAAACCCCTCCCCGAAAGGTAAGAGGGAGGGGTGGAAGAGGAAAAGCCCTAAACCACCGACGCCCAGAGGGCTGGTGGGATTTTCGCATTGTCACGAGTGGGTTCTGCGCGAACTTGGGTTCGACGCTCCACTCGGGAATGTATGCACTGGGGACGCGTGGGCAGCACACGCCAAATGCGCGTAAGAATGCATGGGGGCGGATCCGCCAAATGCGCACCAAGGAAAATAAAAGACTTGCCAAATGCGTGCCGGCACGGGAGCAGGAAGAGGGGAGGGGTAAGACGAGGCCGAGGAAGGGAGGAAGGCAGGAGGGGAGGCGAAATTACACCCACAAATTTTCCATGGAATCGCGCACGCAACGACCCCATTGTTGTTTGGGTCTCCCATGCTTGCGGTTGAGTTCCCAGTTCCTGGGTTCACGCGACTCTGGCATGCATGTTAGAATCTTAAGCAAATTGTCAGAGTGTAAAGCGCAAATGCGATTGTACAGCTTGATTTGCCGAGCCAGCACAATTGCGCCCAAAGCAGGATAGTAAGTTTTTCTTTCCCAGACTTCCGCGTTGGACTCGTTCAGCGAAGGTGAGATCGACATGATTTTTATTCAGGCAGCGCGGAAACCCTCCAAACTACGTTTGTCGGCTTGCAATAACCATGTAGATTCGAGGTTGAAATTTTGGCAACGTATTCACATTACATAATTCGATGTTTATTTTCATTTGATTATCGACATGGGTTTCCATAATTGCCAACACGGGCTCCCGTAATTGCCGACATGGGTTTCCATAGTTGCGGACATGGGCTTCCATAGTTGAAAATATTGGTTCCGATCATTACCCAGAAGTTTCCATCATTGGCTTGTCAAATTTCTATAGACCCGTGTTTGAAAGCAAAGGTCTCCGTAATTAACCGTTTTCGTTTTTTGTATTATTTTTTTTTTTTTTGTTTTTTTTTTGCTCGCGATCCGAACTCGGGCGAGACGTGCAGCGCCAGAAAATAGCAAATTAACCAGTGTCCACGGAAAAAAGGAAGGGATATTTCTCCCGAGCTAGGCGGATGATATTATATTACTTTTTAGAAGGCGCAGAAGAGCAAGGGATAAGATTTACATCTTTGTCTTTACTCATTGATATACGATAATCATGGCTTTCGCGATTTACGAATAACAAAATGTCGTTATGTCTTGCTGCAAAATTGACGCAAAACAGCAGACATTATTCCCGCGGTTGTTTTCAATTGTCCCGAATGTTTTATGGCCCGTCCACGGTATTTTGATTCTTTGTTCGACAATAACGCGAAAAAATGAATTTGTTTAACGATGAACCTGGATGGGCAATATTTTCAATCGGTTATCTTTTCCGGATCATCGGAAATTATCTCCGAAAAAGAACTGCGTTTGAAAAGATTTCCGAGGACATAAATGCAAGACAATAGCGACATCCGAAATCAAATTAAATAATTGAAATTAATCATATCCGGCAAATTGAATACGTAGATTCGACATATTCGGTAAAATAATCCTTTATATTTGGGACTTACTTGGCGGCTGGGATGAAAAATTGCCCTACCATGGACGGTTTAATATAACATAAGTAAACATCAATGATAAACAATAATGCAGGCCTGCAATACATGTGCGAGGCAATGATACGACAAATTATACGGGAAATAAAGAGCCGTGAAATAGCAATTGAAACGTCATACCGGCACGGGTAGAAGTTATAATATTCTCATGAAACAAATATCCGGCGGTTCACGCATGGCGGATTTATCAATCCAATGTCTGCTAATTATTTTTTGCACCCTGATTGTATCCATGTATGCAAACGATGTGTGCGTGTGTGGGTGTGTGTGTGTGTGGGTGTGTGTGTGTGTGTGTGTGTTTGTGTGTGAGTGAGTGTGTGTGTGTGTGTGTGTGTGTGTGTGTGTGTGTGTTTTTTCCTTCCTCATCGCTGTTTTCGAAGTTACAATTTAGTTTTTTCGTTTACCAATATTCGCAAGTTGACTGAATTATTACATTTATTTTCTTTTCTTTCTGCTTTTTCCTTTTCCCTCCCCTCTTCCTCTTCGTTCTTTCCCATGCGTCCACGCCAAATTTTATTGAGCATGACCCGCATTGCGATTATTCCAAAACACGGCGGCCACAACAAACAAATAACCATCACCAACCGGATCCCTGTCTTTCCCGTTTTTTTTTTTTTTTTTTTTTTTTTTTTTTTTTTCCAAATCGCAACTGCCGGAATGCGCGTTACATACGTATTGCATGTTTTTCGTCCCTTGTTTTTCTCGAGTTCTTCCATTTTGCAAGCGTCTTTTTATAATTTAAGCCACTATTTTATAACCAATTGGCGAAAGCGCGATTAATCTGCATTTGGCCGGGAGGTTTGCGCCGGCCTCGTTGTGCAACAACGTTTCACATGCATTGTGTTTGAATGTCGTTTTGACGCCAGCATTTTGGACATAACGCCACTAAATTGCCAATGCCTCCGCCATGAGCATCAATACTTCCAGAATTCAAGAAGTACGCTATCAATTCCGGCAGGCTTCCTAACCAACAAATTTTTAGAGCATGTGGGTCAGCTCTTCCAAAATAGGAGCGTCAAAACGTCCGTGTAGATTTGGATTGTTTCTCCCATGTGTGATCCAATTGTGACCAATTGGTTCGCTCCAGGTTAGAAAAAAAATATTCGTAATAACTGATCGGTTTGTGGCTGGATACGCCTCTTACCAAAAAATCTGTGTTCAAATTGTCGCTGCGTTGCGGCCATTTGTTTTCGAACGCATATCGCCCCATAGTGTCGTCTTCTCCGAGTGCCATGGTGCATGCATGATTGTTTCGTTTTGACCATGCGTCCATCATCTCATCAAAATAAGTGCGCTTATTGTTTCCGTCGTGTCCAAATTGTGGAGCAAATTGGGTCATGTCAGCATTGTTTATAGATAGAAAAGAAAAATACCGCCAGGGACACGAAAGCGTAATAAAATTATCTCGCCCGATATGAATTTAAAATGTATCATTGTTTTGTTTGGTCCGCAGGGCGATGATAAACCCCACTCCTGAATATAATCTCCCAGACATTTTCCTGTTCGTACCAGATATGATGATGCGGTACCCTTCCTCCCCAAACGTGTGTGAAACAGCGGCCCCCGTTTCCTGAATGCAAACTTACGTTTCAATTTGCGAAACATGCATCTCACAACGGGTGGCATTGGAGTTTCGATCTGTTCCGCATATTATCAATATAATGGAAACCGTACTGGTATGTAGTATTAATGGTTACTTTGCCCGGTACTACGTCAATATAGGGATCAAGCAACTCTCTCCGGGTAGGTCGGTTCCGTGAGTCCGTGAGCCATCTATATAACGCGTGTACATATAACATGTTTAGAACTCCTCTTGGAGATTCACGGTCGCAATTTTAATTCGCGGTTGATTTGAAACATAAAACAGCATTTGAAATACAAATCTCAATCACCATAGGTGGTTGCGATTGTCTGCTGCACAAGGGAAATGATTGGTGACAGTCAGTAAACGGCCCAAAAAATAACGGTTTTGCCGCCAAAGTCTATGTACACGACCTTCTGCGCAGAAGCGTTATTTAAAACAAAATAAGCAAAACAAAAAAAACGATACCGGATCGGGTTACTAAACAAACCCAGCAATCTTTGACACACTGCGATGCACATGCGAGTCGGCACGTACGGATGGATTGACGTGGTGGCGAAGAGCAAGAGAAAGGATAACTCAAGCTGGGAAGTTCCGAAATAAAATTCTGGCCTTCGAAGCACAGAATTCTATGTTGCCGAAGAAACCTCATTTTTTTTTTACAAAAAAAAATCGTTGGTACGTATACGTATCCTCCAATATGGCTACAAAACGCCCTTCAACATCCAAAACGGTTCCCCCACGAAGCGCCCAAACGGCTCCAAGAGGCGCCCGAAAACCTGTCAAGAGACACCACCAGCAGCATCAGCCCGTTTTACCGCTATTACCCAAGGTGTTTCACTATGTGCGTCTCTTCCTCCTTTCTCCCGTCAACCCTCCTGGGCATCGTTTCTGGACGGGTTGGTGGGGATACGCGAAACGTCAACAATTCAATTGGGTTCAGTAGTATTTCCTATTGACTGCGTGACTGAATTCTCCTATTCCTGTCAATTCCAATGTGTTTCTGTCAAAATCGAATCAACTGGTTGAATAATTGCCGTCGGCGTCGAACGGCTGACTACGTACCTTCGACCAATTTGTTTCATTCCTGGGGTGGAAAAAAACACTGGGACGGCACAGGCGCGTTTTCCCGCAGCTCTTCCATGAATGGTTGGGGATTCAAAAACATTCGCGGGAACAATATGATCTTACTCCACATTTGAATATGACGAGCATCTGCGTCGGGATCCGGCACCCAGGCGCAACGGAACGACGAGTCACAACCCATCAAAGCTTGCATTCAGATGCGTACGAACGGCTCCCTGATGCAACGCATGGTTGAACGTAGATTCGGAACACATGCAGCAAACTCAATATACCGCGAACAGAGAAAAAATACAAACACATAGCGGTCGGACGTGTTGGAATAGGAAATGTGAGTCGGAATGCTCGTCGGATTCGTGCGTGGCGCTATCGAGGGAGGAGGAGGAGGAGGAGGAGGAGGGGGAGGGGGAGGGGGAGGAGGGTGAGGAGGAGGGCGAGGAGGAGGTTCAGAGATTCAGACCTCTCGCGAAGCGAGTTATGCTGATGCGCCCGTTCCCTTGCCGGCTCAGGCGAAGAAGAACGCGGCGAAATTGAAGAACATGAACACTGACACCCTCCTGGCACTGCGATGAAGACCGAGGAACGAAGCTGATGCCTCGAACGAGTCCCTCCCCATGTAGTAGACACCCGCGCGGAAAATTAATGCACGTCGCATCGGCAACACCACATGTGTTCACTCCTCCACGGCACCACCAGAGAAGACGCCTATACACAATTCCATAATTCCAACTGGCACCGCCAGACATAGTACCTCTTGTTAGGGAAAACCATTACCCACTCTGCAAACCTGAAAGGGAAAACGCAACTTGCCTTGAAGAAGCCGCAATTGCCTCACACGGAGCTTTGTCGCAGAGGGCGCTGACCAACCCTAGTATGTACGAGTAAAATCTCCTGGCGCCGTTGCAAAGAGCGGCTGGGAACGCGCCACAATTGGATAACTGCCGAATCCACTATCCACCCACATGAGGCGTTAATCAGCTTCTGCGCAGCCTCCCACGCCAGGCCACGTACATCGAATGGAATCCACCGCCAGCACAACCAGTATGAGTGGTACGCCTCCGTGATGGCCACCCAATGAGAGAGCAAAAGAGCCGCCTGAAGTACAAATATGGGAATTCACCTATCAAGCTGAATTCGAATGCGCTGCCGCCGCCAAGGCCGCCACCAAAAGCCACTGAAATACCCTCCCTTGGCGGAGATGGGAGACCCCATCACTATAGCTGATGATGCCTGGCTCCAGCTGGACGTGCGAAAAAATTGAGACCCCAGCACCAGAAACCGAAAAACAGACCCTCCCCTGGCGGAGCTGGGAGATGCCCAAACGATAGCTGATGAGGTAAGCCCTTGCTGAAATATTCCAAAGCCACACCACCTGCAGCCCAATCTGGAGAAGCGGCACTACGCGAAACACCGTAGTGATACCCACCAACTTGTTTTGCCTCTGTCCGAGGCCCCGGAATACTTGAAATCGTGAATTCGCTCCCCTTCGTCACCAGGAGAGGCTGAACGATGCCATTGTGAGAAACCACTCACAAAGCGGTCCAGACGCCCTGGTGTCCCCCCATCGCCGACGCGGAGGCGGGAAGCTGGGCTAGCGCGAGCGAGTAGGAACCAAAAGATGGTACCACGCGCTCCGCCCAGCTGTGCTTGAGAGGGGGAGGAGGAGGAGGAGGGGGAGGAGGAGGAGGAGGGGGAGGGGAAGGAGGGGGAGGAGGAGGAGGAGGAGGAGGAGGAGGAGGAGGAGGAGGAGGAGGAGGAGGAGGAGGAGGGAGGAGGAGGAGGAGGGAGGAGGAGGGAGGAGGTGACCTCCCATTAAGCTTGATGTGCGCAGCTGGAGATGAATGCCTTGTGGTTGGGACGTCTGGGGTGTCATACGATCGGGGCGCCGCCAGCACGGGGGCTGGACCTCCAGATTCATCTGGCGCTTCGTCGACCCTCCTCCTCCTTCTCCTCCTCTTTCCTCCTCCTCGTCTTTCTCCCATCCTCCTCCCCCTCCTCCTCCTCCTCCTCCTCCTCGTCTTTCTCCCCCTCTTCGTCCCCCTCCTCCTCCTCCTCCTCCTCCTCCTCCTCCTCCTCCTCTCCTCCTCTTCCTCCTCTCGCCACAAATGGTTTCTGCGCTAGGACGCCGGAGTTGGGAATATATGGGTGGCAGCGAAACGTTACTCGCAGCTGCAGAAGTGCAAAACCATCCCTGGTTCCTTGGGAGCCGCCTCCATGACGTGCCAAGCCGAAGATGGCACACACACACACACACACGTACGTAGAAGACACATCAGAGCCACATTTTCAGTATTCGGCCTGGGGATGCGCGGTGATAGGCTGAATTGTTACCTGGTTTGAAAAATCGCAGTCATTGGGGGCGGATGCTCTTGTATGCTGTACGTGGGTAATGATCCTTGGCACCGCGTGAGCCGCCCAATTGAGAACGGGCACCGATGTCGTGGAATTCCCAAACATCCTCTCGACCTGACCTTTCGTGATGTATGGGCTTTGCCAGCGCCAGCACACGAGCACACGAGGCAGGAAGAGGGGAAAAAAGACGACGACGAGATCCGATCGGGCTGCCAAACGAGCCAAAAGGCACCGCGACACACTGCCGATGTTGCTCGCACGCGCAATGCACATACCATTCCGCACGTACAGGTGGAGGGGGGTGGCAGGAGTGAGGACGAATGTGATTGGGGGGGCCAGCTCAGGGTGGGGAACTCCGAGCTGAAGACGGGGAGATATCGCTGATAGATCGGCCCTGATAGCGAAACCGCACACTCCTGGGCGGGCTGGGCTATCAGGCTGCTGTCGGCGATCAATCGGCGATTGGGGGTGGTCAGTGCATCCCCCCCTGAGCCTATCCCCCCTCAGAATTGCCCCCTGACTTTCGGTTCAAAGACTAGACTCTCCAGCGGCCGTTCGGGACGATCCGGGCACCCCTGGAACGATCCCGGCGAGGCGCAATCGCTGGAAGGTGCCCTGATGCTCGGAAGCCGCCAAACATCGATGAAGTCGTCAGAAAACAACAAGCCTCGAGCCTAGCGAACCTCAAGCTATTCCCCGCTGAGCCTAACATTGCCCCTAAAGGGGGAGAATGAACGAGGAGCAAAATTGCACATGCATCCACTGGCGCCATTTCGTCCCGTCGCAAACTCGGATCCCTGCCCTGCGACGTCTAGGCGCGCCAACGGGGGAACCGTGCCCAGATCCATGGGGAGTGCATAGTGCAACGATTTGCTCGGCACTCTGTGAGACAGAAGGCGAGCTACAAACTTCGCCAAGGCCCAGTCACCCTTGCAGCGTCATCGCGCTCGCGCCTGTCGGGTCCCGCTCTCCGCAGTCTCCTCTCCTACTCTGCCTCGTCCCTGCTCGCGTCCCCCCCTGTTTTGTCCCTTCCCCCCCTCAGATCCCGACCAGGCGCCCGAGATCTCTGTTTAGTATTTGATGTTGGTTTCCAAAACGCCCTCCAAACTATTTCGCAACCACTCCCGCCTTGTCCCAGACAGCCCCCAACCACGCCCCGAGAGGTGCCCAAGACGTTCCAGGGGGCCCCCGAGAGGCCGCAAAGAAGCTCCCAAGAGAGCCCCATACTCCCATGAAGCCTAAGGCAACCGAGTGCCCCCCTATGGGAAGTTTGCTAAAGCCACGCGCTCTCCCGCGAGGCGATCAACAAAAAAGGCCACAAGTGGGGTGCCACTTTATTTTCTGTTTGGAGCTGGCTTGGTTTGCCCATGTGTGTCTCTCTCTCTCGCTCTCTCTCTCTCTCTTTATTTATGGCTTTCTCTCTCTCTCTCTCTTTTTCTCTTGCGTGCGCTCTCCCTCATCTCTCTTTATCTCTCTCTCTCTCTGGTTCTTTGTGTGTTCTCTCTCTCTCTCTTTTTCTCTTTCCCTCCCTCTCTGTATCTCTCTCGATTATCCTGCTCCTCTTCGCCTTACTAGTCCACCGTAGACTCGACCATAACAAAAACACACATACCATACAGTTCAAGGCGCCCTGCAGGTGATTGGGGGCGGATTGGCCTCAAGTTCGAGACGCATCACACATAATTCAACTCACGATTTGGGCACACATCGGAACACAACTTTAGACGTGCGCATCACTGAATTTGTCGCATCCATGTATATGCCAATGTACCCATTGACTACTTACCAGACCACCCGAACCCAGCCCAAAGACACGAACTTCGGGTTGGAGAGGGGGGTATGGGTTCCAGATGTGTTTGTTTCAATGTTCCCTGACCCCCCCCCCCTGGAAACGAATGGCGAATTGAGGCCTTCGGCTTGGGTTGGGGTGGTTTGGTGTAGAGTGCTGGTGCTCCAAAGACTCCTGCTGCGTTTGCGTTGGCTGTTGTCAGCTTGGTTCATAAATGCTGCTGGTGTGAAATGTGTTTACTGTTGTGATTTGCCCCGCAAGGTGTCCTATATGAGTGTGCCCCACAAGGTACCCATATTTGTGTCTGTTGCCCCACAGGGCGCACGTTGGCTGTTATAGCCGAGTACGGCGCCATGTGTTGCTACTATCGCATGTCAGAAAACACCTGTTTGCCATAATGGTCTGGCAAAACGTGCTGGGGGAACTGCAACCTCGCATTATGCATGGTCCCGCTAGGTTTTGCAAAACCTCGCAGCGCACACTTCTGCTGCTTATTTCTACTGCGGAAAAGGTTGAATGTCAAGGTTGGACGAAGCATCAGAGAGGCCGCGGTAGATTTTGACCCGAAGCACCATGCAGGGAGCAGTTCAGGCGGGTGAAGTGCGGGGGGGTCTATTCGAGCAACCCTGGCAACATGCAGCAACCTCCTGCGGCGCAGGTACAAAGTGTTTCGATGCGGGGGAAGCTTGATGGCAGAGCCGAACGAAGCATATACGGTGAGGCTGTGTCAGACTAGTCCCACCAGCCCTTTAGGGCGTAGGTGGTTTACAGTGTTTCCTGCTCCACCCCCCTTCTTCCCCTTCGGGCAAGGGTTTACCCCTCCCCCTACCCCCTCCCCTGGACCTGGACGGGGCCTTGTGTGAGCGGTCGGAGCGTCCAAAACGGCCTCGGCGAGGAAGCCAGCATCGTTGGTTTTACTTGGGCTTTGGCCTTTTGAGGGGGACAGCGCTAATTGAGACCCCCTCTTCTTTGATCGATCTCCTCCGAAATCGCCCACGTGCGCTCCCAAGGCTCCCAAGGGTGCCCCAGCCCCAAGAGGTGGCCAGGAGGCCCCAAGAGGCCCCCAAGAGGCCCCCAGGATGCCCCCAAGAGGCCCCCAAGAGGCCCCCAAGAGACCCCCAAGAGGCCCCCCAGATGCACCCAAGACGCTCCAAGAGGCCTCGGCGAGAATGCCAAAATCATTGATTGCAATAAAGTTTTGGCCACATGTTGGCCTTCAGGGGGGGGGCGAGTGCTTCAGATGACTCCACGAGCGCCTGGGAGAGCCCAAGATGACATCCAAGATGGCTCAATATATCCCAAGATGCCTCATGATGGCGCCCACGATGCTCCAAGAGGCCTCGTAACAGATCCAAGACGGCTCCAAGTGGCCAAACAATTCCCCCAGGAGGCCCCGAAGAGGCCAACATCCGTCCAAAACCTCACGAAAGTGAATGTTTTTGGCTTTCTCGCCTTTTCGCTACCGATGGCCATCCGAGACCTCAAGATGGCTCCGAGATGGCCCAAGAAGGCTCCAAGAACGTTCCCAAGACACCCAAGAGCGCTTCAAGAGGGCCCCAAGAGGCGCCCAGGAGGCGTCAAGAGGCGCCCAGGAGGCCCCAAGAGGGCTCCGAGAGGCTCCCACGAGACCCCCAAGAGGCCCCAGGCATCCAAGACGCTCAAAAATGCGCCCAGGACCGCCGAGAGGCCCCCAAAACGCTCTAAGAGGCCTCCACTGGGGGACTCTTTCTCTGTGTGCTGCCCACTTCCCTGATCGAGGCAATTCCCCTGGGCTTCGTTTCTGGATGGGCTGGTGGGGTTACTTTTTTTTGGTCGCGGGCGGACGCGGATTCGCAGTCGCCGAGCTGAGATGTCCGGGCCACGGGCAAAATTGGTGGGGTTACGTGAAGCGTCCAGAATTGAAGTCCACTTCGATTCGCCAGAAACGGAAGGTTCCAGCGCAGCGGCCAGCCTGTCGGAGACACAGAAAGGCTACGACCCCACGACGCCAAGCGGAAAAGGGACGGAGGAGGGGCGCCAGACAGGAATCGTATACAATTGTGATGGAATATCGCTGCCGACAAATCGCAAAACCTCGGGGGATATCTGGCTGGATTACCAGTCATGGCAGAATCGATCAATGTAATCTGAAACTGCAGAACCCGCGTTTGCCAGCGCACCTGAAACGCCAGGACCTCATCCGAAGCAAGTCAATATCGGGCACGCTCTGGACGTGCAAATCGGTTCCCATTTTACGCTTTGTGCCACACGCGCACTGGTGCACGGGAATACGCTCAAAATTGCCGAAAGGCCTGTTCAACGCTGGATCTTGTCAAAACCAAGACGTCTGAGCACTCTCGAGCGCGCAAGGAATCGAGAGACGTCGACGCTGAACTATCACTTTGATATACGTGTGTGTAGACAAGCACGACCTGTCGCCTGCTGAGCGATTTGGGAGATCACGGACATGCGCAAAATCACGGACTGGGTAGCGATTGCGAGAGACTGAGAAAGTGGAACAAGGCGGAGTCATCACAACGGCAGCGAAGCGGCCATCGGCCAAAAGCCACGTGATCATCCCCACGTTCGAAGGAGCGGTCGGGCCCTTGTCTGGGGAGCTCCTGAGCCCCACGCTTTGCGCGGGCGTCGGCGCCGACCAGCCAAGCAGCAGCCGCGGCGGCGCAGGTGCGAGGCCCCGCCCCGAGGATGACCCCCCGAAGGCCCGTTCGCACGCCGCCGCGCGGCCCTGGTCGTGGCGGTCCAACTCGCTCAACGCTTGGTTGACTCGCCCGGCTATCTCGCAGCGGCGCGCGCTCTTCGAGGCCTCTTCACCACCTGCCACTGGGTCTGGACGCCCTCCGCGCGGTCGGCGCCGGCGCCGGCGCGCCGGCCCTGGAAGGGTGCCGCGGCGCAGCCCAGGTTCGCGCAGGCCTGCTGGAAGACGCCGACGCACTCGCGGCGGGTCCAGTCCAGGAGGCGGCCGGTCCCTGTCGGCGAAAGAGGACCTGGTGGGCCCCTTTCCATCCAAAGACCCCTTCGGGAGCCCAGGGAGATGGCGTCGTCGCTCTCCACCATCTTGCTGCGGAGGGCCCCAGTCTGGGGAAACAGCAGGACCGCCCGCGTCACGACGCCGCCCGGGGCTGGCGTCCAAGAGCTTGCCAGCCACAAACCCGGAACTCGCTGGGTCCAGGTAGCGCCCCGCCATCGCTAGGGCCAGCGACGCCGCGAAGTAGTAGCCCAACCTCGCGGTTTCCATGCAGATAGCTCTGCGCAGGCCCACGGTAATTACAGGGCCGCTGCGAACGACATGGGGAAACCTGGCACCAGCCCTGCTAGCGCGGGAGCCGCCCCGACCCTTGGCGCCCATACTGAAGAGCGTAGAAGATGGGGCCAGCTATCAGCTTCTCCCCGCGCCGGCTCCTTTCCGCCCCTGCTCGAAGACGTGGTTATGAAGGCCGCCAGCGCCGCGTCGAGCCCCCAGGGGCCCTCGAAAACGTCCTCCGAGGAGGGCCCCCAATTCAAGAATCTTCGCATTCGCTGGCGGTGCCCTTCGGCCCCTGCGGGCGTCGTCGGCCCGAGCTCCCAGCGGCGAGAGCCGCAGACC
>CAUYUJ010015508.1:117500-162500 GCA_963575745.1 Prorocentrum cordatum
TGATGATGTTGTTGATGATGATAATAATGATGATAGTAATGATGATGACGATGCTGATGCTGATGCTGATGCTGATGCTGCTGATGATGATGATGATGATGCTGCTGATGATGATGATGATGATGATGATGATGATGATGAGCAGATCTTGAGGATGTCTCGAGCGGGTTGCTGGTTTTAGCACTCCTAAAGAGGGCGACAGGGGGTATCTCACAGCCTCCGTTCGGGCCAAATGGCGGGGATGTCTCAAGCGATTTGCCTGTTTTGTTCGCGAACATCCTTCGTTTTCGGAGCAGATGTTGAGGATGTCTCGTGCGAGGCGCCTCCTAAAGGGGGGGCCGCCGCCTCCCTTCGCGCCCAGATTGCGGGGATGTCTCAGGCGGTTTGCCTGTTTTGGTCGCGAGCATCCTTCGTTTCCGGAGCAGATTTGGAGGATGTCTCGAGCGAGGCGCTCATGTTCGCCGCCCAGGGGGGCCAGATTTTGAGGACGTCTCGATCGGTTTTTTGCCTGTTTGGGTGGCCAGACTCGTGGGCATAGATTCTCCCCAGGATGTCACAGGAGGCTCCAGCGGGCTCCAGGAGCTGGAGGCCACATTCGGCGGTGGACAAACCTCCCTTTAGTAAACCTCCCTTTAGTGAAAACGGCCTGGGACCGAAACCGACGGACCTGGACCTGCAAAAATAACGGCCGCGACGCCCTCTCGCGAACCGAAAACGTCGAATTCACTAATCGACGTGTCAGGGTAGGAGGTCTATCAAACTCCGACACATGAGGTCCCAGGAGGCATCAGAAAGCCACAGGAAAGCTCAAGAGGCCACAGCATGTCCCAGGAGGCTCAGGGAGGCCCCAGGCAGCTCCAAAGGGCCTCAGGAGGCCCCAGAAGGCAACAGGAGGCCCCGAGAGGCCCCAGGAGCAGGAGGCCAAAGAAGGCAACTGGAGTGGCTCCGATCCCATATGGTTTACGTATGTTCGTATAGATTGGGCCTCACCTGGAGCACGACTCCTTGATGTTATACGTATGTTTATATGAATCATCCTTCTCCTATGTATGAAATCCTACATGTTTTACGAATGTTCCTATAGATTGGGCCTCCCAGGAGCCCACGACAGTGGCGACAATTGCGCAGATCGCAGCCTCCAGTGCACCGCGAGGTCCCGAGGTGGTCCGCGTGGGACCTACCTCCGCTGGGCCTCCCAGGAGCCCACGACAGTGGTGCGACACTTGCGCAGATCGCAGCCCCCAGGGCACCGCGAGGTCCCGAGGTGGTCCGCGTGGGACCCACCTCCGCTGGGCCTCCCAGAAGCCCACGAAAGTGGCGACACTTGCGCAGATCGCAGCCCCCAGGGCGCCGCGAAATCCCGAGGTGGTCCGCGCGGGACCCACCTCCGCTGGGCCTCCCAGGAGCCCGCGACAGTGGCGACAATTGCGCAGATCGCAGCCCCCAGGGCGTTCCCGAGGTGGTCCGCGTGGGACCCACCTCCGCTGGGCCTCCCAAGAGCCTACGAAAATGGCGACAATTGCGGAGATCGCAGCCCCCAAAGCGCCGCGAGGTCCCGAGGTGGTCCGCGTGGGACCCACCTCCGCTGGGCCTCCCAAGAGCCCACGAAAATGGCAACAATTGCGCAGATCGCAAACCCCCCAAAACACCACGAGGTCCCGAGGTGGTCCGCGTGGGACCCACCTCCGCTGGGCCTCCCAGGAGCCCACGACAGTGGTGCGACACTTGCGCAGATCGCAGCCCCCAGGGCACCGCGAGGTCCCGAGGTGGTCCGCGTGGGACCCACCTCCGCTGGGCCTCCCAGGAGCCCACGACAGTGGCGACAGTTGCGCAGATCGCAGCCCCCAGGGCACCGAGAGATCCCGAGATGGTCCGCGTGGGACCCACCTCCGCTGGGCCTCCCAGGACCCCACGAAAATTGCGACAACTGCGCAAATCGCAGCCCCCAGGGCACCGCGAGGTCCCGAGGTGATCCGCGTGGGACCCACCTCCGCTGGGCCTCCCAGGAGCCCACGACAGTGGCGACAGTTGCGCAGATCGCAGCCCCCAAGGCACCGCGAGGTCCCGAGGTCCGCGTGGGACCCACCTCCGCTGGGCCTCCCAGGAGCCCACGACAGTGGCGACAAATGCGCAGATGGCAGCCCCCAGGGCACCGCGAGGTCCCGAGGTGGTCCGCGTGGGACCCACCTCCGCTGGGCCTCCCAGGAGCCCACAACAGTGGCGACAGTTGCGCAGATCGCAGCCCCCAAAGCGCCGCGAGGTTCCGAGGTGGTCCGCGTGGGACCCACCTCCGCTGGGCCTCCCAGGGGCCCACGAAGGTGGCGACAATTGCGCAGATCGCAGCCCCCAAGGCACCGCGAGGTTCCGAAGTGGTCCGCGTGGGACCCACCTCCGCTGGGCCTCCCAAGAGTCCACGAACATGGCGACAATTGCGCAGATCGCAGCCCCCAGGGCACCGCGAGGTCCCGAGGTGATCCGCGTGGGACCCACCTCCGCTGGGCCGCCCAGGAGCCCACGACAGTGGCGACAATTGCGCAGATCGCAGCCCCCAGGGCACCGCGAGGTCCTCCGAGGTGGTCCGCGTGGGACCCACCTCCGCTGGGCCCCCAGGAGCCCACGAAAATGGTGACAGTTGTGCAGATCGCAGCCCGACGGCACGAGAGAAGAAGAGAGGGGAGCACAGGAAACAGGAGAGGAGGAAGGGAGGAGGGGGGAGGAGAAGGAGGCCGGGGCGACCACACTGCTTGATTCAAAACGAGTGCCCAACCATAGGAGGGTAGGGGAAAACAGCGGTCTCCCTGAATACACGGGCCCGTTTTTTTGTTCTGGGCCAAAACAAAAAACTGGGCCAATGGATCCAGAGGGCAGTTTTTTTTTGTTGCTAGGATTTTTCCCTCCGGGCCAGACCCTCCCCTTCTCCGCCGCGAAAGGAATCAAATTGAACTCCTCGCGCAAAGGGAATTCATTTGTAACCCCCACAGAAGGAATCTATGTGTAATCCCGCCACAAGGGAAATCAATGTTTAGCGCCCCACAAAGGAAATCCATCTGCACCCCCCACACAAGGATACACCCCTTCACACAAAGGGAATCGATTCCTTTGTGGGGGGCTACACATTGATTTCCTGTGGCAGAATTACAGATCGATTCCCTTTGTGGGGGGTTACACATAGATTTCTTGTGTGAGGGCGATTACATCGATTCCTTTTGTGGCGGATTACAATAGATGCACATATGGGAAAGAACGCGTTTCACGGACGCTTGCCTTGGGAACATTCGGCGGCGCGTTTCGATCCGGGGGGTGGCCCCCTTCACCCCAACATTCGGCGCCGTCGATCGAAACCAGGGGGGCTCCCTTTCCCCCGACCCCCCCCCTCCCGAAACGCCCCCCCCCCCCCTCCTCCCTCGGCGCCGGCGCCGGCGCTGGCGGCCGCCAGCAGCGCCGACGGCGGAGACGCAGCAAAGATGACCAGAGGCAGCCCAGGGGGGGGGGTGCCGGCGCCGGCGCTGGCGGCGGCCAGCATCGCAGGCGCTGGCGCCAGCGACGGCGGGGACGCAGCGACGATTACCACCACTACCACCGCCGCCACCACTGCCACCACCACCACCGCCTCAAACCACCACCACCACCACCACCACCAACCCACCACACAACCACTACCACCACCACCACAGCCACCACCACCACCACAACCACCACCACAATTCACCATCACCACCATCACCTCCACAAAAACCCACCACCACTACCACCACCACAATCTACCAGACCACCACCATCACCGCCACAACTCACCATCACCACCAAAAAAACACCACACCACCACCACCACCGCCGCCACCACGACCACAACCACGTCCACAAACCACCGCCACCACCACACCCCACCAAAACCACCACCACCACCACCACAAACCACCACCACACCACCACCACACCACCACATCCACCACCACAACTCACCATCACCACCACCACCACAAAAACCCACCACCACTACCACCACCACCACAACCACGTCCACAAACCACGGCCACCACCACAACCCACCACCACCACCACCACAAACCACCACCACACCACCACCACACCACCACCACACCACCACATCCACCACCACAACTCACCATCACCACCACCACCACCACAAAGACCCACCACCACTACCACCACCACCATCACCGCCACAACCACCACCACTACTAGCAGCACAACCCACCGCAACCACCACAAACCACCACACGACCACCACCACCGCCACCACCACCACCACCACCACCACCTCCACACACCACCGCCACCACCACAACCCACCACCACCACCACCACCACCACCACCACCACAGACCACCACAAACTACCACCAAACCACCGCCACCACCACAACCCACCACCACCACCAAAACCACCACCACACCAACAAACCACCACACCACCACCACCACCACAAGCACCACCACCGCCACCACCATCACTACAACCCACCACCACCACCCACCACCGTCCTCGCCGACGCTCCCCGCCGCCGCCGTCGCCCGCCGCCGCAGGCGCCGAAGCCTGCCAATAAAAGGAAATCGTCGTCCCCGCCGCCGCCGCCAGCCGCCGCTGACGCAAGCGCCCGCCCTAGGAGAGGGGAAGCAGGGGAGGGGAGGGAGGAAAGGGCGGATGGGGGGGGGTCCGGATTCAAACCCCCCCTCCCCCCTCCAAGCGACCACAGAACGCGCTCTTTCACATATGGGGAGCTCCACGCAATGAATAATTCTCTGACCGCGCCGAACCCCCATCATCATCCCTTCCTTCACTCGTTGTTTGTGTTGAATTATGGTGAATGATGGATGAGCATGATGATGATGACGACGGCGTTGATGATGCTGATGCTGATGATTGGTGATTGATGGTTGGTGATTGATGATGATGATGATGATGATGATGATGATGATGATGATGATAATGATGATGATAATGATGATGATGATGATGATGATGATGATTATGATGATGATTATAATGATTACGATGATTATGATGATGATCGTGCTGATGATGATCGTGCTGATGATGATGGTGATGATGATGATCATGCTGATTATGATTATGATGATGATGATCGTGCTGATGATGATGATGATGATGATGATGGTGGTGATGATGATGATGATGATGTTGATCATGATGATGATGATGATGCTGATGATGATGATGATGACGACGATGAGCAGATGATGAGGATGTCTCGAGCGGCTTGCTGGTTTTAGCACTCCTAAGGGGGGGGGCAAGGAGTATCTCACGGCCGCCGTTCGCGCCCCAATGGCGGGGCTGTCTCAGGCGGTTTGCCTGTTTTGGTTCCGAACATCCTTCGTTTTCGGAGCAGATTCTGAGGATGTCTCAGGCGAGACGTCTTCTAAAGTGGGGACGTCAGGGATATCTCACGGCCTCCGTTCGCGCCCAGATTGCGGGGATGTCTCAAGCGGTTTGCCTGCTTTGGTCGCGAACATCCCGTTATCGCAACCCAGGCGGTCCAGATTGGATGTCTCCAGCGGTTTGCTCGTGTTGGTGGCCAGACTCGTCTGCGCTCAGAGCAGATTCTGAAGATGTTTCGAGCGGCTTGCTAGTTTTAGCGCTTCTAATGGGGGGGGCGCCAAAGGTGCTGCACGGCCTCCGTTCGCGCCCAGATTGCGGGGATGTCTCAAGCGGTTTGCGCGTTTCCTGGCCCAACATCCTGTACTTTCGGAGCAGAGTTGGAGGATGTCGCGTGCGAGGCGCTGGTTGTCGCACCCCAGGGGGCCCAGAGTGCGAGGACGTCTAAAGAGGTTTTACGTCTGTTCGTATAGATCAGGCCTCTCCTGGGGCACGAGTCCTTGGTGTTTTACTTATGTTACTATATACTGTCCTTCCCCTGTGGCTCCAATCCTATGCGGTTTACGCATGTTCCTCTATATTGGGCGTCCTGTGGGGCACGAATCCTTGGCGTTTTACGTATGTTCCTATAGATTGTCCTTCTCCCGTGGTTCTAGTCCTACGCGGTTTGCATGTGTTACATCTGGTTCCCAATGAAGCCCCAAGAGGCCTCAGGAAGCTCCAGGGGAGGGGGCTCAAGGAGGAGAAATCCCCAAGATGCCCCAGGAGGCCCCAAAATGCCCCAGGAGGCTCCAGGAAGGCCCAGGAGGCCCCAGAAGGTCCCAGGAGACATCAGGAAGTCACAGGACCTCTCAAGAGGTGTTGGTTTTCGCACCCCAGGGGGCCCAGATTGTGAGGATGTCTAAAGCGGTTGTACGTATGTTCCTATACATGAGGCCTCTCTTGGGCCTTAGTGTTTTACGTATGTTCCTATGTATCAGGCCTCTCCTGGGCCTTAGTGTTTTTCTTATGTTCCAATAGATTGTCTTTCTCCTGTGGCTCCAATCCTATGCGGTTTACGTATGCTCCTATAGATTGGGCGTCCTGTGGGGCACGAATCCTTGGTGTGTTACGTATGTTCCTATAGATTGTCATTCTCCCATGGTTCCAATCCGACGTGTTTTGCGTCTGTTACATCTGGTTCCCAGGGAAGCCCCAAGAGGCCTCAGGACGCTCCAGGGGGCTGAAGGAGGAGAAATCCCCAAGATGCCCCAGGAGGCCCCAGGAGTCCCCAAGATGCCCCAGGAGGCTCCAGGAAGGCCCAGGAGGCCCCAGAAGGTCCCATGAGACATCAGAGAGCCACAGGAAGCCCCAAGACAGGAGGCTCCAAGAGGCCCGAGGAAGCCCCAGGAAACGCTAGGAAGGACCCAGGAGGTCTCAGGAGGCTCAGTCCCCAGGAAGCGCCAGGAAGGCCCAAGGAAGCCCCAAGAGGCCTCAAAAGCCCCAGGAGGCTCAAGGAGGAGCAGTCCCCAAGATGCCTCAGGAGGCCCCAGGAGTCCCCAAGAGGCCCCAGGAGGCTCCAGGAGGCCGCAGGGAGCCCCAGGAGTTCCAAGAGGCTCCAGGAAACCCAAGGAAGCTCCACGAAGCGCCAAGAAGCCCCAGGAGGCCCCAGGAGCCCCAGGAGACTTGAGGAAACCCCAGGAAGCCCCAAGATATCCCAGGAGGATTCAGTCACGTGATGATGATGATGCTGATGATGATGATGATGATGCTGATGATGCTGATGATGATGATGATGATGATGATCATAATAATAATGATGATGATGATGATGATGATGATGATGATGATGATGATGATGATGATGATGATGTTGATCATGATCATGATCATGATCATGATGATGATGATGATGATGATGATGATGGTGATGATCATGATGATGATGATGATGATGATGATGATGATGATGATGATGATGATGATGATGATGATGATGATGATGATGATGATGAGGAGGAGGAGGAGCAGATCATGAGGATGTCTCGAGCGGTTTGCTGGTTTCAGCACTCCCAAGGGGGGGCGCCAGAGGCTATCTCACGGCCTCTGGTTGCGCCAAAATGGCGGGGATGTCTCGAGCGGTTTGCCTGTTTTGGTCGCGAACATCCTTCGCTTTCGGAGCAAATGTTGAGGATGTCTCGTGCGAGGCGCCTCTTAAGGGGGGACCGCCAGGGGTATCTCACGGTTTCCGTTCGCGCCCAGATTGCGGGAACGTCCGAACAATGGGACAAATTTGTCGAAGGCACGCGGTCAGCCGTTCGACATCAACGGCAACCCACCAACCATCTGATTTCGACTCTGACAGGATGGACATGGCCCCAACATGGCCCAAAAGGGCTCCAAGAGAGGCCCAAGAGAACTCCAAGACGGCCCCAAAAACGCCCCAGAGCGCTCCAAGAGCTCCGGCGTCCGCCGCGGCCGGACGGGAGGGGGCCGTCGGGGCAGACGGCGGGACCCCAACCACGCTGGGCCAGCCGGTGCCTGCTGGAGGCGGGTGGGTGTAGTGGTACAGGGCAGTTTTTAATACATAGGATTTTTTTTTATATAGGATGTTTAATACCTGATTGATCTATGAATAAATTCATGTATGCATGAACTCATCGTTGTTTTTAGTACTACATCCCTGCATGTTTCATACATGATCCGCACGCGGAGCATGTATTCAAAACGGCACTGCAGGGTGGAGCTGCGACGGGACGCTCGCCCACCGCGGTGCCCGCGAGGAGGATCTGCGGACAGATAAAGAGATCCCTGTACCCCGGCGCGCGGGTGCCCGCCGGGGGGACGTGTCCAGCGGTTGGGGCGCGAGGAGTTGCTGGCGGACGTTGCGGCAGAGGGTCCTGGCCCCGCGATCGTGCCACCTGGCGGAAGTGCGCCCGTCCTCCACCGCCACACACGCCGACCAGAGGTCGTTAGCGCCAAAATGAATTCTGGCACGGGCTAGCTTTCCTGACATACCCTCAACTCCTCTCTCCTAGCTGTCCTCTCCTCCACTCATGCACTCCCCATCCCACACCTCCCCTGTTCTCCCACGTCAGGACCGAGGTCGAAGGAGGGAGAAGGGAGAGAGCGAGAGCAGAAGGACGCAGGGGAGAGGAGCAACTGGTTACGCTCGGATCAGGCGAGAGGCCATGCCCACCCCCGCGTACTGCGCGTAGGGCGTTGCCACAGCAGGCCACTGCCTGGCACCAGTGCCCCAGCACAATTCGAACAAGCGAAACGACGCGGATAAATAGTTGGCAAGAGAAGCCGGAGGCGGAGGGCAATAAAAACCAAAAGGAGCCGGGGAGGAATGCGGATGGGGGCGAAATGTGCATAGGGACGGCGACGGAGATGACGACGGCGACAGTGGGGATAACTGAGATGGCGCGGGTAATACATCACATAAGGCAGAGGAACGGATGGAAGTGGAAACATTCGAAGCAATTGTGACGTACACGAACTCCCGCTGGTCAGCACCCTGGCGTTTTCGCCTGCTACGCTTGCCTCACATGTCGCCCTGCTGGGGGCAATGGTCCAACTTTGAGCAGAGACCGACAGTCCCGGCATTCCTATAGTCCTCCCACGAATTTTTCTTAGAACCCCAAAATGTTCTAAGAACAAAACAATGTTCTTAGAACATAAGCCCGATGTGATAAAACAAGACAGGCTCCGCCAGAAATGTTCTGAGAACATTTCGTGGAAACCACAAAAGGTTCTTAGAACATTGTTTGGTAGGGCTATAGGCGAGCCAAGACGCTTCGCCACTGCTTGACAACTGTCAAGCTCTACCCGAAATGAAACCGTGCCGGGCCCCGCCCGTCACATGACCCGTGGTTGCCGAGTGTATGTTCCGCTTTATCCGTGGGATTAGTGACGCCTGGCATCTGTCTTACCGGCACGGGGAATCCTCGCCATCGCTCGGACGTTCATTTCCCGTGCATTTTTCGGTTTCGTGCGTGTGTTTTTGCTCGATGGTCCAGGATGGTCCTGGATGGTCCTCGCCGAGGAAAAAATGCACACGTCCGAGCGATGCCAGGAATCGGGAAATCAAGAATCCGACCCGACATCGATGGAAAAACAATAATTACAAAGTCCCTGCGCCTGGAGCTGGGCCCGCCCAGCAAAATCGGCGGCGCCCTTTTTCCAGGCCCGCTCGCATATTACGCGAGGGCCCTTCCAGTGCAGATACGTATTGGAGGTAATGCGGGCAGTCATTGTCGATGCTGGCGTGAGCAGACGCAACTCGACACCCCACCAAGCGCGACCCTGCAAGCACGCGTGCATTGCGCTGCACGCAGACGCGACACGGTCGCATTTTCAACCTTTGCGCGGTAGCTGACCATGTCTACGTTCCGCGAGAAGAGAGCTGCGGGTGGGTGGGGCGAAAAAGCGCGCCCTTGCGCTCGCCTGCCAAAGCGCTCGATCCGCGGAAAAGGGACCGAAGTCGCGCGCGCCGCGCCACCCGCCTAGCCGTCCGACCCAGCCAAGAGCCGGGGCAGAGGCGACCCACGGCCAGGCCCCCCCTTCTTTTTTACGCGCTGCAAATACGCTGCAAAAGCTTGGGGGGAGGGCCGCAAAAGGGGGCGCCGAGCTGGGATCGCGCCGAAGGGGGAGGGGCCTGGCCCCCGCCATACTTAGGCAGCGTGGCCGGGCCTCCCCCCACTTGGCGCGGTCTGGTCCCCGACCTCCCGTGCACTGCATCCCCCCATTGTAGCGCCAGGGGCCTGCGCCACTAGCGCCGCTCTCGCGCTGGCGCTGTTCCCTGGCCCGCGAGCTCCCGGCGGGCAGGGCGGCGGGCGCGGGGGGGGGGGGGCGAACGGGGCGCACTGGCCCACCGCCGGCATTTTTTCCGCAAGGTTCCAGCAAGCGCGTCCCCCCGCGCTGGTCCGTTGCCCCGTCCGCCGCGGCTTGAGGCACCCAGGCTCTACCGACGGGGCGTCGCCACCTCGCCGCCCACCTGGAGCGACGTTCCAGTGACAGACACTCGCGGGGAAACGCCCCCTGCCCGCCCCCTACCGCACGCCCCCTCCTGTGAGTGCAGATTGCGCCCCACCCCTGGGCCGCTCGACTTCCAATCCCGCGGGGCGCGGCCACGTCGCGGCCCCGCGCGGGGCCTACCATGCAAAGGGGGGGGCAGGGTGGGGGGCAGGAGGGGGCGCGGGCTCGCTGGCTTCGCGCCGGGGCGCGCGCGGCGGCGCGCGCGGCGCCCCCTCCCCGCCATGCAGGGCAGAACCCAGGAAAGGGGGGCCGCGCGCCAGGTCGTCCGCGAAGATCCGCGGCGCCCGAAGCCTCTTTCCCTTCTCTTCCGTCCTCTCCTCGTCCTCCTCCTCCACCTCCTCCTCCTCCTCCTCCTCCTCCTCAGCCTCCTCCTCCTCAGCCTCCTCCTCCTCGTGCCGCCATTCTGCGCGATCCGAGTCCCGTCTGCACCTCGCCGGGGCGGGTCCGCAGCCTGACCCGCGGTCCGAGCGAGGGGGGGCGCCGAGCGCGCGCGGGCGATCGCTTGCGGCGGCAGTCGACGGTCGCGCGGCGACTCGCGCGCGCCCCCCCACGCGGCCCCAAAAGGCATCGACAGGGCCTGGCGCGCGCCGGCCCGGGGACCGCCCGCGCGCCCCGCGCGGTCGTTCCAGACGAGACCGACCAGCAGGGAAGCGCGTTCGGGGTGCTCTGGCCATTGGCGACAAGCCTGGACGCGGCCCCTCTCCGCGATGAGCGGCACGCGGCCGTCGCTCCAGGGCGAGGCCAGACCGGCCATGCGCATTCGCCCCCATGCGGCCGCGGCCAGGTTAAAGCCGCTTGCCGTCGCATCGTCGACGGAGCACAATCTGTGGGAGGCGGCTGCGCGGCCGCGGACGCGGGAAAGCGCGTCGGCGGGCGCCGGGCGAAGGGCGCCGTGCAGCGCGCGCGGCCGTCGGCGTCGGCCCACCCCTACCGCGGGCCATCCAGCTTGCTCGCAGCACACTCCTCCCGCGTGACGCCGAGCACTTCGACCATGTCCAGTTCGCGCTTGGCGCTCTGGAGCACCATTGGCAGCGTAGCACCTTGCTGTCGCGCGCGCGCTCGCGTGCGCGGTCCAGCGAAGCGGCGTTGGGTAGGTCGGCGCCGCCTGTGTCTCAGAGAGCCACGCGTCCGGCAAGACGCCCCTCATGCGGGGGCCCGTCGCGACGTAGGCGATGGCGTTTTTCCCCAATCAGAGCTTGCCTCTGTATGGGGTCCTTGCGGACTCATACGGTTAAATAAGCTTTGCCGCCGATTTCCGCGGCCCTCACGGGTGCCCAGGTGCCTGGGTACCCGGGTGCCTGGGTGCCCGGGCGCCCAGGTGCCTCGGCGCCCGGATGCCGGGGTAGCCTGGGTACCCATGGGTAGCACGGGTAGCCCGGATAGCCCGGGTAGCCCTATAGCCCTATAGCCTTATAGCACTATAGCCCCATGGCCCAATAGCCCTATAGCCCAACCGCCCTATAGCCTTTAGCCTCATAGCCCTATAGCCCTAGAGCCCTATAGCTCCATATCCCTATAGCCCTGTAGCCCTATAGCCCTGTAGACCTATAGCCCTATAACCCATAACCCTATAGCCTTATAGCTCTATAGCCTTATAGCTATATAGCCTTATAGCCCTACAGCTTAGATTTGTGTGTGTCTAGTCCTATAGCCCTATAGCCCTATACCCCTATAGCCCTATGGTTGTATAGCCCTATCTCCATACCACTATAGACTCATAGCTCCGTGGCCCTATAGCCACCATAGCCCCAGAGCCCCATAGCCCTATAGCCCTATGGCCCTATAGACCTATAGCCCTATAGACCTGTGGCCGCATTGCCCTATGGTTCCATAGACCGAGAGCCCCGTCGCCCAACAGCCCGATAGCCCCCGACAGCCTCTCATTGGGGCTGTTCTCCGGCATTACTGTCTCGTGCCCTGAAGCCAGCGGCAGCTCTCGGAGTGGCGGCCCGTCGCGCCCCGGCGGCAGCACGTCGCGCCCCGGACGGCCTCAAGACAGGAGGAGGAGGAGGAGGAGGAGGAGGCATCCAATATGGCACAACCATCCCCAAAAAGGCTCCAAGGTCCCCCAGTTGTGCCCCATCCAAGGGCGCCCTCAGACGTCTCCAGTGAAGCCGTGAGGAGGCGAGAAGGAGCCTCACACATCTTTTCTGTTGAGGGTCTTCGGCTTCAGATCGCCTCGGGAAAGCTTCAGAGCCGCAGGAGATTTCGATGAAGGGCCGAAGCTGCCGCAAGATAGCCCCCTAAGCTTCCCCTGGACTGCCTGAGATCTCTCAATGACGGCCATCGAGGGCTCCAAGACGGCCCCCGAAACCGCCCAGACGTTCACAGGTGGTCCAACCGAGCCTTTTGACAAGCTGCGGAAAGCTCAATGGAAGCAACGCGCCCGAGACGGCCCCCAAGACTCCCGACGGGCCCGATGCCGTGAAGAGGGAGCAGGGGGGAGCAGGGAAGAAGCAAAGGAGGAGCAGGGAGGAAGCAGAGAGCAGGGAGGAAGAGGAAAAAGGGAGCAGGGAGCAAAGGGGACCATGGAGCATGGAGGAGCAGGGAGGAAGAGGAAGCAACAAAAGGAAGAGCCTGCGGCCAAGGAGGGGCGCTCAAGACCCGCACCATTTCAGACAGGGCGCCGAATCTTAAATTCAACCTGCCTCCTGCTGTGCACTGCTGCGCTGGCCTCGTGGCGGAGCCCGCCGCAGGCATCTGGACGCATTGGCACCTCCCTTGCAGCGTAAATCGCGACCTCCCCCTTGCAAAAAGTATCCACCAGACCCTCCTCCTCCCCCCTCATTGTCGTTGTCCCTCCCCTCCTCCGTTTGACGCTGATCCTCCTCATCCGTCTCTTAGCCCGCGGGCTTGGCGACAACACTGGCACATCGGAAGCCACCCAGCATCGCGCCGCCAGTCCTTCCACACGGGGTCGAGATTCTGGATCCTCCCCCTCCTCGTCTTCCTCCTCCTCCTCGTCCTTCTCCTCGTCCTCATCCTCCTTCGCCTCCTCATCATCATCATCAGTATCATCATCACCGCCACCAGCATCATCATCATCATCATCATCATCATCATCATCAGCAATACCACCACCACCATCATAATCATCAGCATCATCGTCATCCTTATTATCAGCATCATCGTCAACATCATCATCATCATCACCAACACCATGATCATCGTCGTCATCATCATCCGCATCATCTTCGACAGTATCATCATCATCAACAGCAGCATCATCATTGACATCATCATTAGCATCGTCAACATCATTGTCAGCATCATCATCCTCAGCATCAACTGCATCATCATCATCAGCATCAACATCATCATCATCAGCAACATCATCATCATCATCATCAGCAACATCATTATCATCATAATCGGCACCATATATCATCATAATCATCAGCATCGTCATCATCAGCATCAGCATCGGCATCAACATCATCATCATCATCGTCAGCATCAACATCCTCATCCTCGTCATCATTATCATCACAATCATCATCAGAAGAACCGTCGTCGTCGTCATCATCAGCAGCATCAGCATCAACATCATCACCACCATCATCACATTCATCATTATCATCATCCTCATCATCCTCATCATCATCCTCATCCTCATCCTCCTCATCCTCCTCATCCTCCTCATTATCATCATTATCATCATCATCATCATCACCATCACCATCACCATCACAATCACCACCACCACCACCACCACCACCATCACCATCACCATCACCATCACCATCACCATCATCATCATCATCATCATCATCATCATCATCATCATCATCATCATCATCATCATCATCATCATCATCATCATCATCTCCTCCTACGCTGTTCCCTCACCCCTCGCACCGTCAGGGTTGTTTGGCATGGCTCGGGGCGTGGCAGGGCCCCCGCATCGTAGCCCCGGCACCCGCTGCTGGACAGCCCAAGCCTTGTCCTCCGCAGTGTCCACATATATTTCCCCCTCCCCCCCACTTGCCCCTAGGGTTATGTCGGGCGTGTCCCCCTACAGGGGGATTTTCGACGAAAAAAAAAACCCAAAAATGCACCCAAAAGGTCCACAAATACTGAAAAAAAAAATCCCTGGACTATTTTTGGATTATTTGTTTGATCATTTTTAGGGTATCTTATTTTTTCGTCGAAAATCCCTCTGTAGGGGGACAGGCCCGACATAACCCTAGGGTGGGAGGGCTCGGGGGGAAATCCATATGGGCTTGTGCACCTCGAAAATCCGTCCGTCGTGTGACCCACCTTGTGCAAGTTCAGACCTGTCAATCGAAGCGGCATGTCAGATCTCACCCTCTGCCCTCCACCCGAAGAACTGCACGGCAGAGCAACAACGAACCACAGAAGCACAGACTTTCGGAGCCCCCCTGCGGGTTTCTTGGATCTGAGGGGGCCCCAGGACACACGAATAAATACACAAATGAAAATACTCCCCATGTTTCCCCATATTTTCTGGGTTTCTGTCTTCCCCCCACTTCCTACATTTTCCCATATTTTCTGGGGAACCGAGGATTCATTGTGTCTGTGTGTTCTTTCCTCTCCTGGGCATCGGCGCTGGGCCCCCTCCCCGGCGCGCGGGGAGCGAGCCAGGGGGCGGCGCCGGGAGGCACCCCCACGGGGGGGCCTGCTGCCGACCACAGCAAACATTCCGCGCGGGAATCCCGAAGTTTATGTGATTCTCAGGAGGGACCACAAGACTTGTTTGATTCGAGGCCCGCAAGGAGAAGTCCAGAGGGCGGTGTGACCGAGGCTGGGGCACAGCGACAGATAATTGGCGCGACACCGCGCAGAGTGCACCTGCAGATAATGAAGAAAAGCAGAGGACCACGGTTCAGCCCGCGGGTGGAAGCAAACCGAGCGCAATCCCGGCCGCTGAGCATGTGTCGGGACCACAAAACACGCAGACACAAAATACAGTCATCGGCCTGACCTAAGGAACGATAAATGAGGAACGAAGCCTTTTTCTCGAGGGATAAAGCAGAAGGAGCGATGCATGCTAGCCTAAGGAACGACCGAGCCCCTTTTGAAAAACAAAGGTTCCTTATTCAAGCCGCTCACTGTAATCGTCGACTCCCGTGAAAATCAGGAAACTACTGCAGTGGAGAGGATGACGGACGTCCAGAAAACATGGAACATGTGGGGGAGGGGATCCTGGGATGGACGTCTGCCTCTCTGTGTGTCCCCGGGCCCTCTCAGACTCTGCTGCCTGTGCTTGTCTCGGCTCCCCTTCAGTCGGGCGTGTCCCCCTACAGGGGGCTGGTCGACGAAGCAGTAAGAACACCCAAAGCATATCCAAAAATGGCCAAAAGATGTACTCTCAGAATGGTCCCCGGACCAGTTGTTGACCAATTTTTGAACATCCCCCCCTGTAGAGGGACACGCCCGACTGCAGGCTCTCCCCCCCTCCCGCCCTCCCGCGCCCACCTCCGCCCTCCACCGACAACGCCAAAACTTCCCGAAAAACGACGACGCCGACAACGACGACGACGACGCCGACGAACCGACGAACCGACGCCGACGACGACGACGACGACGACGCCGACGACGACGACGACGCCGACGCCGACGCCGACGACGCCGCCGCCGCCGACGACGCCGACGCCGACGACGACGACGACGCTGCTGCGAGCGCCCGCGGGGCGCCTCGCGGGCGGCGCGGTGGCCTGCCGGAGGGCGCGCGGGCAGGGTCCGCGCGCGGGGAACGGGGCCGCCGGCGCGCGGGCAGGGCAGGGCCGTGGGCGCAGAGAGGCGGCGGGGGGCGGCAGCGGGCGGAGCGGCGGGCCGCCCGCACGCATCAGCAAGGGGGCCACACGCGAGCCCCACCCCCTGCCCTGATGTCGGGCGTGTCCCCCTGCAGGGGGATGTTCGACGACAGATAAAGAATACCCCCAAAAATGCACCTAAGAGGGGAAATCAATGCAAACCAAAAAAGTAGCCCCCAGACTATTTTTTGGACTATGTTTTGGCTATTTCTTGGGGGGTATTTTTTTGATTTTTCATGGAGGATCCCCCTGTAGGGGGACAGGCCCGACTTAAAACCCTAACCCCCCACGACTGCTGATGGGGAAGGGCCGAAGCGTGAGCCGCCGCGCACGCACCAGCAGCAGGGGGCCGCAGGCGAGCCCCCACCCCTGTCTGCCAACACGGCGCCGCGCATGCTCCAGCTCTGCATCCCGTGCCGTGGCCGCGGCCGCAGCGGGGGGGGGGTCCCTCGCTGGCACGGCTGGCTCGGCTTCGAGAGCCTGGTCGGGGCGCGCTGCGGGAACCGTCTGGGGGGCGGACTTTTAGTGGGGGGCCACATGCGAGCCCTACCCCATACCCCCCACGATTTCGGAGGGGGAGGGTGGGGTTCACTTCGCTCGGGAGCTCCTCGCTTCGCTCGGGAGCTCCCGAGCGAAGCGAAGCCCACCCTCCCCCTCGGAAATCGTGGGGGGTAGGGGTAGGGTTCGCATGTGGTCTCCTGATCAGGCTGCAGTCGGACCTGGGCCAGAAGACCATTCCCCGAGAACATGCGGAGAGACGGGGCGGACGGGGGTGGATCCTGGGCCACCTGCACTCAACAGTCGAACCTGTGCCAGAAGAACATCCCCCAAGCACATGAGACCCTCGGTCGGCCAAGACAAACGGAACATCCAAGGGTACCCTCCCCAGGATGCCCAAGAGCATCCAACGAACACGAAGAACACGAGGGTGGCCTCCCCGAACCGACCTTGCCCTCATGCCTCGGCCCGACTGTACCCTAAGCGAGACTCGATGAAGAACGAAGGGCTTGTTCTGTCCACGGCGAGCCTCGGCCAGGAATGGGCCCCCTGGCCTCGCTTTGGGGGACGGCCCGAAGACCAGAGGCCCCCCCTCCCGAGCCATCGGCAGCCTGTATTGAAGGGGCCCACAAACACACATATAACATATAAATACACACAAATAAAACGATTCCCCATAGTTTCCCATAGTTTCGGGGTTTCTGTCTTCCCCCCACTTCCCATATTTTCCCGGATTTCCCTGGGGAGTCGAAGATTAATTGTGTCTGTGTGTTTCTTCCCCTCCTGACGCATGTTAGCATGGTGGCTGCACCTTCGCGCGTCGCTTGGCGAAGAGGAGGAGGAGGGGGAGGGGGAGGGGGAGGAGGAGGAGGAGGAGGAGGAGGAGGAGGAGGAAGGAGGAGGAGGAGGAGGAGGAGGAGGGAGAGAGGAGGAGGAGGCCCCCCCTCCTGAGCCGTCGGCAGCCCGCACGTCGGCATCGTGGCTGTGCCCTCGCGCGTTCGCCTGGCGATGGCGCGCTTCCACCTTCGCGCCCTCGCGCCGCCGCCCTGGAGCAGGGGCGCACCCTCCGACCCACGGGGCTGCGTTCGCGCGACGCGAGGCTTTCAAGTCGGGCGCGTCCTCCTCCTCCTCCTCCTCCTCCTCCTCCTCCTCCTCCTCCTCCTCCTCCTCCAGTTCTCGGCCTCCAGTTCTCGGCCTCGATCTTCCCCTCGGCCCTCCTCCTCCTCCTCCTCCTCCTCCTCCTCCTCCTCCTCCTCCTCCTCCTCCCCGTCCTCCTCCTCCTCATCCTCCTCCTCCTCCTCCGCCTCCTCCTCCTCCTCCTCCTCCTCCTCCTCCTCCTCCCCTCCTCCTCCTCCTCTCCTCCTCCTCCTCCTCCTCTCCTCCTCCCCCCCTCCTCCTCCTCCCCCTCCTCCTCCTCCGCCTCCTCCTCCTCCTCCTCCGCCTCCTCCTCTTCCTCCTCCTCCTCCTCCTCATCATCATCATCCACAGCACGGGAGCCTGCTCCCAGGAACACGTGGAGCACGTGTGGGACGCGGGGGGGAGAGATGGAGCGCTCCAGAACACCTGGCAGCACACGGGGAGGGTCCTGGGCCCCGAGCTCCTCCTTTGGTGTGTCCTTGGGCCCCTTTCCCTCACGGGGCCGCAGCGGCCGACCTCGAGCATACCATCAAGTCGGGCGTGTCCCCCTGCAGGGGGCTTTTCGACGAACAAGTTTAAAAATACACCAAAAATACCCAAAGAATGCCAAACATTGTCAAAAGATAGTCCCGAGACTATGTTTGGATTATGTTTTGATTATTTGTGTTGGGTATTCTGTATTGTTCGTCGAAAATCCCCTTGTAGGGGGACAGGCCCGACTTAAAACAAGGTGGTGTTCGCGCACCTGGAGGTGACCGAGCAGGTCAGCGACGTGTGCCGCGATCTTCCTGCTGCCGCACACTGTTGCATCGAGTTCGCCTGAAGCAGGGAGTGGAGCACCCCAGCGGCCCCGGACGTGTTCGGATGTGGAAGGGGCGCCCGAGGAAAACCGAGGCCCAAAGAAGTCCGACCCCGCTCAGAAACCCAAGGAGTCCTTGTTTCAACGCGTTGAGTGTTTCCCCCTCCCCTCATCGTTCATGCCCTCCATCTGCTCCATTATTCTTCCTGGTCACCGTCGCAATCCTCGAAATGCAATTTGTCGTTGCCCTGCACCCGTTCCTCCTCGTCCTCCTCCTGACTCCTCGCGCGTCGCCGGGTGCGCGCCGAGTCTCGATCACGTCCTGCGCGATGGACGCGCTGCCAGACAACGAACCATGTCAATAACTGCGGTGCCCTGTAAAAAAGGCGAAGGGATAGATGAAGCAAAGTCTAGCGCTTGCACCAAGGCTTCGAGCGACTGCGTGTTGGGATCGTGGGCCCCGAATCAAGAGTGTCGTTGTGAGGGGGGTACCTAAGAGAATTGCATAACAAGCCATGAGCAAAAGAACAACACCAAGAGCGGCAGAAGCGTATAGATACCCGCTTCATCCCATATGCGCAGATAATGTGTATGGAAACTGTTGTCAGCACCATGCCCGCGGATACTCCTACAAATGGCAGCTCTCCAGGAGGGGCGAGGGGAGCAATCTCAGGTTGAAATCGTTGCCACTCGATCGACGAGATTTCCTGAACCCGACCAGGGAACTCATTAGCCAACCCATGGGTAAACTCAAACTAGACATGATTAGGGTAGAAGGAATTGCGGATCGCAAATAGAAGTGTCCCTGCGGGTGTTGGGACTTGCCTGCGACTTGAGAGCTACCCTGACGACGCTGCGTGCGTGCGTGCGTGCGTGCGTGCGTGCATGTGTGTGTGTGCGTGTGCGTATGCGTGTGTGTGTGTGCGCGTGTGTGTGTGTGTGTGTGTGTGCGTGCATGTGTGTGTGCGCATGCGTGTGTGTGTGTGTGTGTGTGTGTGCGTGCGTGCGTGCGTGTGTGTGTTTGTGTGTGTGTTTGTGTGTGTGTGTGTCGCGTGCGTGCGTGCGTGCGTGCGTGCGTGCGTGCGTGCGTGCGTGTTTTTCGTGAGAATATCTCCTCCGTGCCGTGCTGTTGCGGCCCGCCGGCGCGGGGCATCCGATCGGGGCCGGGCGCCGAGCGCTGCGGCCCTTTTGCGATCGGTGGGCCCCGCAGCGCTTCTGGCGCGGGAGGGGCCCGCCCGCTGGCCTCGCGGTCGCCCGGGGGCGCCGGCGCAGGTGCTCGGAGGCCCGCTGCTCAGCGAGGGGCTACAGTCAAAAACCCTAAGAAGGAGGCGCGGTAAGGACGCAAGACCCTTGGGAGCCGAAGTTGGGATTTTTTGGGGCGGCGGACGACGAAAACCCCAAGGACGCGAGAGCAAGGAAGAGCAAGGACGCAAGGGTACCCTGAGCAAAGTCGCGCGTCCCTATTAGGGTTTTTGACTGTACCGCGCATATTCGCCCTTTCAGGGATCAGGGTCGGCGCGCATGTGGTCTGACTACCTGCCAGACCACCCCAGCCCAACCCGAAGACCCAACAGAACTCGAAGACCCATATGCGTCTTTTCAAGGTTCCTCGACCCCCCCCCCACTAGAGAAGGACGGCAAAATGAGGCCTTCAGGTTGGGTTGGGGTGGTTTGGTGGGTGGTGACGGTCGGGGATGTCAACTACTTGCTCAGCCCCGTCCCCGCTGCATGCTGGGCAACCCCGCTACCAAACGGACTCCAAAAAGTATATGTCCCCCTTGTCCTTCTTACCCTCCTCTCCCAAGGCCACCCCCGCGCGCACTCGCCCGCGGTTTGCCCTGCCGCAAAATTGACAAGGCGCCCAGCTCGGCCGCGCTGCGAGGAAGACAAGTTCAAAACATCAGCGGGCTCTGCCTGCCGCACTCCAGCGAACCAAGCAATCGAGCAAAAGGGCTTCTCCGCGAGAGCGAGACCGCCGCGAAAAGCAGCGCGGGCCATGATGCGGACTACCGTGAACCTGGCCGAGGAATCCCCCATTTCGTTCGACCCGACCTTGCTGCCCCATCATCCCCCTGGACGAGTCCTGATCCGACCCCGTGGGCCATCTCTGGACTTCCAGTGGCCCTGAATTGATGACGCGAACGCCTGGGCGGGAGGAAGCGAGGAGGACGATAGCGGGCAAGAGGAAGAAGAATCCGCCGACCCTGTCGGCGTGTGTCAGGGGCTTTTCCGTTCGAGCCGTCATCTCCGTCATTCTTTGTAATCGTCGTCTCTGTCGTTCCCTTTCCCTGGTACCCCTCTTCCCCTGGGCTCCTCCCCGCTCCCCTCGCCCTTTCCCAGGGCCTCCCCCTCAAGCGCGCTAGCCAAACCGACCTTCAGCAACGTCGTAATTGATTCGAAGGGAAGCCCCTTCCCTTTAGTCTCTCCCCCGCCGGGTGGGGGAGGGAGGGTCTTTCCCAGGGCCTCCTCCTCAAGCGCGCCAGCCAAACCGACCTTGAGCAACGTCGCAATTGAGTCGAAGGGAAGCCCCTTCCCTTTCCCTTCCCCGATGGGAGGGGGGGGGGGGGGTCCCGGGGGGGGTCCCGGGGAAGTCCCGGGTCAGATACGACGCCCCCCCCGTAAGTACTATCCACGTAAGGATTCTTCTTGTTTCAGCCGCGCGAGCCCGAGCCGCCCCCGCCCCCAGCCGCGCCGAGGAGGAGAGCGCCTCAGAGATCCCCCCTCTGTTCCCCCTGTCCACACCGGGGAGAGCCCCCCTTTCCTCCCCCTGTACTTCCTGTCCACAGAAGAGCGCCCCGCGCCCCGCGCCTTTCCCCCCTTTCTCCCCCCTCCCCCCTCTGTTCCCCCTGTCCACACCCCCCTGTTCCCCTGTCCACACGGGGGGGAGCCTTCCCTTTCCTCCCCCTGTCCTTCCTTTCCACAAGAAAAAGCGCCCCGCCGCCCCGCTTTCCCCCCCATCCCCCGTACCTTCGGATTTCCAGCTTACATCCTTCCAGGACCCGGCACTCCCCTTTCTTCTCCTTCCAGCCTCTCCTCCTTCTAGTCATCCTCCTCCTCCTCCTTCTCCTCCTCCTCCTCCTCCTCCTCCTCTACCCCGTAACCCGAGAGCCTGACGACACCCCCTGATTCCAGGACCCCCCACCGCCCTCCCTCCACCTTCTCCTCCTTCTCCCCTCTCCCCAAAACCATCGTCCTCTCCCTCTCCCCAAAGCACCGTCCCACAGCCGTGCCTCTTGCTGCGCATTGCGAACAGGGTCGGCGGCACCGGCCGTAAGGCCTTCGCAATAATAAGAAGAAGACGAGCAGCAGGTCAGGGAGGAGAAGAAAGAAAGAGAGAGAGAGAGAGAAAGAGAGAAAGAGAGAGAGAGAGAGAAAGAGAGAGAGAGAGAGAGAGAGAGAGAGCGAGAGGGGACAGGACAGGAGGTTGGGAGGGGCACGAGGAGGGAGGGGCAGAAGGGAAGGGCGAGAACGAGGATGGGGAGGAGGACAAAGACGAGGACGAAACGTGGGAGGACGGGGGGGGCGCTGGCGCCTGCGCGTCCGTGACCCCGGCGGGCGACGACGAACGCCCGCGGCCCAGCAGCTGGCGGCCGGAGGCAGGAAGAGAGGGAGGAGGAGGAGGAGGAGGAGGAGGAGGAGGAGGAGGAGGAGGAGGAGGAGGAGAGGGAGGAGGAGGAGGAGGAGGGGGAGGAGGAGGAGGAGGAGGAGGCTGCGGAGGAGGGGAAAGGAGGAGGAGGGGGAGGAGGAGGAGGAAGAGGAGGTGTCTGTCTGTCTCTCTGTCGGTCGGTCGGTCGATCGGTCTGTATGTCCCATTCGAGCCCCACGTGTCAAGCGACGAGGAGGAGGAGGAGGAGGAGGAGGAGGAGCATGCAGCAGATGCGCACGTGCCCTGCGATGCGCGATTACCGTCGCGCTCCCGCGACCTCGCGCCGCGCCTCCCGGAAAAGGGCGCCTCTCTGGCCCGGACAGCGATGCGCGCCGCGCGCTCGCTTTCGCGCTCCCTCGGGTGACCCAGTCCGTGGGTTTCGGAAGGGTGGCTTGACGAGGGGCCACGAGATGAACTGCATGCATTGGGAAGTCGAACCTGCTCCCCCAAAAATTGCGTGCATCGGGAAGTCGGACCTGCTTCCGAATGCACGCAGTTCATCTCAGGGGGGGAGTTCCCAATGCACGCAGCTCATCTGAGGGGGGGAGGACTGGCATAAGAGGGAACACACCGACCTGGCGATACATCGCCGATAGATCGGCGATAGGGCCCCGATAATGAATCCGCACATTCATGAGCAGGTTGGTGCTGTCGGGCCCCTATCGGCGATCAATGGGCGATTGGGGTCGATACAGCCTCCCCTATGCCTATCCCCCCTATCGTTGCCACTGACTTGAGCGGCGAAGGGGATGGTGGATGTCGGCGGCGAGCGAGGGGGTGAAGTGAGAAGGAGAAGGCCTTCTCAGAAGGCGGCGGGACTTCTCAGGAGCCCTCGCGCCTGAAGTTTCTTATTGTCTTCGGGGAAGGCTTAGACAACTTCTCAGAAGGCCGGGGGGCTTCCGAATCTTCTGAGAATAGGGGAACGATACATGGCATAAACACAAAAACGCGGATGTACGCGCGGATTTCTCGGATCGGCGCTGGACCTCCCTCCCTGGCGCGCGGAGCGCGCCATGGGCGGCGCCGGAGGCGCCGCCAGGGCGGTCCAGCGCCGATCCGAGAAAATCGCGCGGACCTCCGAGTAGATCGCTCGTTCCCCTAGAGAAGGCCTTCTCCCTCTCTTTTCCCCCCTTCGCTGGCCGCCGAGGACGACCAGATGCGCGGCGCTGCCTACTGCGCGCCTGGCCGTGTCAAGTACACGGTCGTTCTGGTGGCGCGCGCACGGCACGGGCCCCGAGTTCTTCGAGCTTGGATGGGGTGTGGCGAAGAGGAAGAAGCCTTGAGTAAGGAGGAGGAGGAGGAGGGCGGGAAGAAGAGGCGTGGGAATGAAGTGACAAGGAGCGCTGAGCGCAGCAGAGAGCAGGCAGTCGGCGGCGAGCGAGGGGGGGGATGAGGGGGAGAAGGCCTCCTTAGAAGGTTCGGAAGTCCCCCGGCCTTCTGCAAAGTGTTCGCAGACTTCCCCGAAGACAAAAAGGCACCGCCTCCTGAGAAGGCCTTCTCCTTCTCACTTCCCCCCCTCGCTCGCCGCCGAGGTGAAGCCGGGCATAGGATGAGGTCGGGCGTGTCCCCCTACGGCCGGATTTTGGACGAAAAGTAAGAAATGGCCAAAAAGTCGTCCCCTGACTATTGTTGGACTATTCTGCATGTTCCTCCTGTAGAGGGACATGATCGACTTAAGCATACACCCTGCGAAATGCTTGAGAAATCATGGGTTAAGAAATTCTTAGTCTCAGAACTTGAATAAAAACCCAACGCTTCTATTAAACTCTTAAGATGTACATTGAAACGTTAAGAATAATCGAGACTCTGGCCGAAAACGTAAGTTTTCTTAAGCATCGCCTAAGGTGTAGGATGGGAACCCAGATCGGCCAAGTCCACGGCGGAGCGCACACCGCGTGCCCCAGCATGCACACGTACAACATTCGTCCATCCTCCGCGGCGACGCGGCGACCACGCCCGAGCCCAGGCCGCGGTCGGGGACAGGCTACGCCGAACATGCAGGAAAGAGAGACAGAGGCGTGCCACGCTCTACAGCGCAGGCCAGCCCACAAGAAACCTTCCACCAGAAGCGTCCATTGACTCTTGGCGTGGGAGCGTCGCGCTTTCCGTGGCGAAGCCATCGAAACCCAAGAAACCCAGGGAGCCCTGGAGGCAAGCAGGGTGCTTCTTGGCATGGGTCTCCACTGCAGAGGCATGCCACACGCTGTGACCCCGCCAGCCACCCAGCCAGTCTTCCAACCAGACAGCAAGCTTAGGTCGTGCTCGTCAAGAAATATTACAGTATGCTCGAACATATACAAAATATCGTCCCCTTACAAATTGTCTTGCCCATTGTTGTATGTTCCTCATGTAAAGGGAGAGGCCCGATTTAACAGCAAGCCTGCCGACCAGCCCTTCAACCAACCCACCGCCCAACCACCCTGCCAACCGACCATCCGTGCACAAGCCGATCGGCACAGGGGCCAGCCTGGCAAGCAAACAGGCGTCAGTCAATCAACGGACCCAGCCATGCAGGCAACCAGCGCAGCGGGTGGCGACAGAGGCCGAAGCTCTTCGCATGCAGCGTGCTGTTAGTCCTGGGAGAGAGGGAGGATGGAAGTGGAAGAGGAAGGAGGCAGGTGGAGGGAGGAGAGAGGACGGAGAAGGGAGGGGGCCGACTCGACTCACTCTCGCCTCATGAGGGGGGTGAGGACGAGGAGGGGCAGAGGAAGAGGAGGAGCGAGGACGGAGTGGGGAGGGCGCCAGGAGGAGGAGGAGGAGGAGGAGGAGGAGGATCAGGAAGGGCAGGATGGGGGCAGAGAGATGAGCGGAGAGAGAGGGGAGCGGCTGCTGCACCGGTGGCGCAGGCTGTGAGCGGCGAGCGGCGGCGGCGGCGCGCACCGTAGCACCGCCAGCGTGCGAGGAGGAACCGCAGGGGGCGTGGGAGCTGCAGCCCGCGGGCCCCAGCCGTTGGTGGGCGCCTGCGCGCGCCGGGGGCGAGGGGGGGACACCCCCTTCTCCTCCTCCAGCTTTGCCGACTCCACATCCAGCTCCTCCTCCTCCTCCTCCTCCTCCTCCTCCTCCTCCTCCCCCTCCCTCCTCCCTACTCCCTCCTCCTTCCTCCCAAGCTCCCCCCGCCCTCGCCACTCCGCACACCCCATTCCCCCTCCCTCCTCCCCGTGCCCCCCTCTCAGCTCTCTCCTCCGATCCGCTCCCTCAGTCCATCCCTCTCCCTTCAGTCTCCAGGACGGCGGCGACGGCGTATACCCCGATGCATGCGGAGGCCCTTGTCGCTGGCCTCGGCAGCCGCACTCGGCTGTGACGGGTGCTGCGCCATCCTTGGACCAGCCCCGGCAACGAGGAGGAGGAGGAGGAGGGGGAGGAGGGGGAGGAGGAGGAGGAGGGGGAGGAGGGGAGGAGGGGGCGGAGGAGGAGGAGGAGGGGGAGTGGGCGGGGGCGGAGGAGGAGGAGGAGGAGGCGGAGGAGGAGGGGAGGAGGGGGGCGGAGGAGGAGGGGGAGGGGAGGAGGGGGAGGGGGCCGGGGCCCCCCGCATCCGCTCGTGGAAGCCCTGGATCCCTTGGAGGTCCTGTCGGCATGGTGCCGCGGGAGGCCTGCCCGGAGCGGTGCCGCGCCTCCTGGGCTGGCCGCCGCTCGCGCGCTCGGGCGCGCGGCCGGGGCCGAGGCTCGAGGCCTCCCAGAGTCAGGTCGGGCAAGTCCTCCTACAGTTATGTCGGGCGTGTCCCCTATACAGGGAGATTTTCGACGAAAAATAAAACATACCCCAAAAATGCACCGAAAAGGCAAAACATATACAAAAGATAGTCCCCAGACTGTTTTGGGGGTATTGTTTGACTATTTTTGACGTATTTTGAATTTTTCGTCGAAAATCCCCCTGTAGGAGGACAGGCCCGACTCAAAGTTAGGTCGGGCAAGTCCTGCTACAGGCGGACTTTGGAAGAAGAATGACAAATAGTCGAGACATGCTCCCAAATCTCCAGAAATGGTCGAGACATCGTCCGCGGGCTCTTGTTTTGACGAGTTTGAAGCAGCGATACATCGTCGACGTCGGCGGTGCGTCGGCGACGTCGACGTGAAGCAAATCGGGCTCCACATCGACCCGCATCGGCGACGCATCGGCGATGCGGCGCGATCCTCCGACCCCCTCTGCTTCGAACCCATCTAAGAGGCCCAAGGAGGCCCGGGACCCGCTGCCAGTCCTGCCGGGGACCTGGGCAGAAGAGAGGCGCAGACGTCTGAAGGGGCCCACAAGCACACAAGTAAATACACACAAATAACAGTCATCCCCATACTTTTCAATATTTTCGGGGTTTCTGCCTTCCCCCACACTTCCCATATTTTCCCATATTGTCCTGGGAGTCGACGATTCATTGTATCTGTGTGCTTCTTTCCCTCCTGAACGTCTCCCCTTCGAGCGGGAGCCGAGGGCCCCCAGCAGGACGAGGGAGCTTGCAGATCCCCGCGGACCAGGGGCGGAAGGGCGTGCGGAAGGATTGGCCGTGCCTCCTCCCCAGGAGGCCCAAACTGCGGTTCGAGAGGAGGGAGGCGGTGGCCTCCTGGCCCTCGGAGCTTCCCAGTCGAGCCTCGGACGCCTGCAAGGTGCGCAAGGTGCCTCCATGCCTTGCAAGGCGTCTCCAGATTGGTGCCAACACGCCCACGAGGTCTCAAGAACTCGGGGGGGCTTAAGAGACTCCACGAAGGCCGAAAAAGATCCCAAGAGGGAGCCCAGGCAACCAAAGTCATCGAGCGAATCAGGGTATTCCAAGTGTCGTTGCTGCGTCGGCGTGTCCAGACGCCACCGAAGTCTGGGAAGCCTGCAGAACGCTCCTGGCCAGCCAGCCCAACATGCACCCAAAATGATCCCATAAGCTCACGGCTTGCTTCCAAAAGGCCCCCGAGCGGGTCAAAGACGGCCCCAAGCCGCCTCCCAAAGACCCTCCAACAAATCTGCCCAGAGACCCCCCGAAGAGACGCCAAGATGGCCCCAAGAGGCCCCAAGATGTCCTCAAGAGCCCCAAGAGAGAAGAAAGGGGAAAGCCGTGCACACCAGAGGTGTAGTGGCCAAATGGCTGAATTGTGAGACGGTCGTCCACGGTGAGCTGCTGGCCCCCCTGACGTGGAAACGTCGAGAACGACAAAGGGAGACGTAAGACTCGGGTACGGGGGACTCGGGTTGGCCTGACGGGGCCGTCATGAAAATGACGAGACCCACGAAAACTGGAAACAAAAACCAGACCACGAAAACCAGACCGTCAACATCAAGGGCGCGCTCGTCAAAAACGTCCGCATACCCGAGTTCCAGCTACTTTTCCCCGAAATGGCGACGACAGGGGAAGGGGCGAGAGAGCGAAGACGACACGAGAGGACAAGCCAGGACGAGCGAAGCGAGAGGAGCCCAAAGAGAGCCCCCAAGTGCACCATAAGAAGCCCCCCAGCGAGGAGGTACCCTGCTCACTCTTTACCTGCTGTTGTTGCGGGGCGCTGCGTACGTAGCCATACGCCTGCTAGAGGCCTTAGATCCGCTCCGAGACGGCTCCAGGAGTGGCCACGGAGCTTCCCAAGAGATCCTCCAAGAGTTCCCCCCACAGAGACCAATGAGCTTACAGCTCACAAGAGAGACCCAAGAAGGGCTCGGGAGCGTCGGCGTCGTCGTCATCGTCGTCCCCCTTAAAGGGTCGGCGGCATCAGAAGCCCCCGCGAGGGCCACAAGTCATGCCCAAATATGCGGTCACACGCGTGCCAAGGCCAACCCCCTCAAACTCACTGATTGGGAGATGTGCGTGCTGTAGTCCCCCCCGGGGCTGCGCCTCTTGTTCCTTCTCCACCTCCTCCACCGCAAATCGGGACTCCTGATTTTTCCTCCCCTCATTTCCCTCGGGCCCCCGGCGAGCGCGGCCACTGGAGTTCCTACCAGAACCTGGCGATCTCCCATGGACTTCTCGCCTCGTCCGAGGGTCCGCGGAATGGCGTAAGCCACTTGAACAAACTGCGGTACCGCGAATGCAGGTCAATCCCTCCGCGAACGCAGGCTCAGCCACGGGAGTGTACACTGGCGCCTCCACGTTGAAGGGGAAATTGCTTAAGTCAATATTGGACCCGGTAACACTATGGCGCTTCCACGTTGAAGAGGAGGCCCAGACCCAGGCGCACTGGCTGCATCTCCGAAGATGTGGGGGAATAGGCTGCACATGGGCGCCTGCACAAACCTCGAGACCCAAGTCGACCAAATCCACAGCCGCCAGGCAAGCTCACAGCCGTCGCACACCTCCGTTTGAGGATCGGGACCCCTCCGCTTCTCCCCCGCCCCGCCCCTGCCCCCCGCCCTGCGGGGCTAAAAGGATACCGATGACGCCACTCCTCCGAAGACCTCTCCCAGGGTGCTTTCTGACAAGAATCCAGCCGTGGTGACGAGGGTCTCCCAGGAGGCCTACGGAGCCGAAAACGAAGGCAGGGGCGGCACATTGAGACCTTTTCGGGCTCTGGCCTCCCCCGCGCCTCCGCTTCTCGCCTACTCCTCGTCCTGCGGGCGGGTCCTCCTCCTCCTCCTCCTCCTCCTCCTCCTCCTCCTCCCTCCTCCTCCTCCTCCTCCTCCTCCTCCTCCTCCTCCTCCTCCTCCTCCTCCTCCACCACCTCCACCTCCTCCTCCTCCTCCTCCTCCTCCTCCTCCTCCTCCTTCCTCCTCCCTCCTCCTCCTCCTCCTCCTCTCCTCTTCCCTCCCCCTCCCTCCCTCCCCTCCCTCCCTCCTCCCTCCCTCCCTCCCTCCCATCCCTCCCGCCCTCCCTCTCCCGTCCCTCCCTCCCTCTCCCTCCCTCCTCCCTCCTCCCTCCTCCCTCCTCCCTCCTCCTTCCTCCCTCCTCCCTCCTCCTCCTCCTCCTCCTCCTCCTCCTCCTCCTCCTCTCTCCTCTCCCCCTCCTCCTCCTCCTCCTCCTCCTCCTCTCCTCCTCCTCCCCCTCCTGCGTCCCCTGTCCTCTCTCGATCTCGCCCTCGAGCTGCTCATCCTCCGCCCCCTCCCCCGCCCCGCGCCTCCGCCCCTCGCCCCCCTCCTCGTCCTGCGGGCGGGCTCCCCGAGCCTCCCGGCAGGCTGCCGGCGACGACCTGCCCCCGGGGGCACCCGCCAGCAGTCTGGTGAAGGCGGGCAGGGCGCCCCGCGCGCAGCCGTCCGCCGAGGGCGGCGGCGCGGGGCCAGGGAGGGGGGCGGAGGAGGAGCAGCCCGAGGACGAGACCGAGGGAGGACGGAGGGCGCAGGAGGAGGAGGAGGAGGAGGAGGAGGAGGAGGAGGGAGGAGGAGGAGGAGAGGAGGAGGAGGAGGAGGAGGAGAGGAGGAGGGGGGGGAGGAGGGATGGGGAGGGGGAGGGGACGGGAGAAGGCTGGGGAGGAGGGCGGGGCAGGAGGGGGAAGGAGGAGGAGGAGGGGGAGGAGGACGGAGGACGGAGGACGGAGGAAGAGGAGGAGGAGGAGGAGGAGGAGGAGGAGGAGGAGGAGGAGGAGGAGGAGGAGGACGGAGGACGGAGGACGGAGGACGGAGGAAGGGGAGGAGGAGGAGGAGGAGGAGGAGGAGGAGGAGGAGGAGGAGGAGGAGGAGGAAAAAGAGGAGGAGGAGGAGGAGGACCATTGCAAACCCAAGACTCATAAACGGCGATGGAATAAACCCTCCCTCCAAGCTCCTTCATCATAGGCCCTACGAGGGTTCAGTTCCACTGAGGGAACTGCCTCGTTGCAAGACAACCGTCTTAAGACCCTGAAGCGTGCCAAGACACCATTCCAACGCCACGAATCAACACGGTTGTTGCGTATTGGCCATCCGGAACCGTGCCAGAACAACACCCCTGGGACTTCAACACAGCGAATCAACGGAACTGCCGCGCCCGCACAGTCCCGAGTCCTTCCAAAACGCAAACTTCGTGCACGTTGACCATGGGAACCCGTGACATCCTTGCAGATGTTTGAGACGAATGCGCGTGGCGCTGAGGTGAGAGTCACAATTTGTGAAGGAACCGCCCTCAATCCGTGAAGCTCCTGCCATGTTTACAAGCGATTGTGCGCGGCGCTACGGCGAGAGCCACAATTTGAAAACGACCCGCCTTCAATCCCCGAAGCTCTTGCAATCTTTTAAAATAGAATGTGCGCGGCGATAAATCGAAAATGAAATTTAAAAACGGCCCGCCCTCAATGCGTGAAGCTCGTGTAAGTGTTTAGTTCCCCCCCCCACCCCAAAACAAACGAATGCGCGCGGCGCTAAAGCGAGAGCCACATTGTGAAAACCGCCCGCCCTCCGGCTGTGAAACTGTTGCCGTTGCTTTCGCTCACGATCATAAATGGTGAGGAGATCTCAGACGAAAGCCAGGCCCGCCTTTTCGACCGGCCTCGGGGCGCGACAGATAGGAGTTATTTACAAGGAGAAGGAATGGATGAGGAGAAGGAGGTGGGAAGAGGAGGACGATGAGGAAAACGAGTGACCGAAGAGTGACTAAGCGGGACCCTGTCCCGTCCGGCAGGCTCAATCGGAGCCTGATTCAATCCAGTCCCTTTGGGCCTGGGGCACTGCCGCGGCGTCCTCACGCCTCAGCGCCTACAACACCCTGAGGGTCTGGGAATCCGCGGGGGGGCGAATTAGCAAGGGTCGCACGGTCAACCCATCGTGCGCAGTGCTGAGAAGCCGTGGGGGTCTTATAAGACGGATGCTTCCCAGCTGCGATCCGACGGAGGAGGTCCCAGGTCCACAACCTGTGTCTAGAGTGCAACTTCACCGATCCAACCCACACAGTACCCACCAGCTCCCGAACCACCACCCCCGCCATGGTCGGAAAGCTAGTCGGGCCTCTTTGGGCTCCAGGACACACACGAGAACACGCAGCGATTAGAGAGACTGAGGTGGCGCTCTCCTGACACTTCTGACATTGCCAGCGGACCCATGCTTTGACAAACGCATGAGGAGGAGGAGCAGGAGCAGGAGGAGGAAGGAGGAGGAAAAGAGGAGGGCGAGGAGGACAAGGAGTGAGGAGTGAGGTCATACCACGGAGCAGGAAATGCCCACAGCATCAACTGCGCCACTCCTACCACCACCCCGACGCCACATCCCAACTGTACTGCCGCCATCTAACACATCCACGACCAAATTTGGATGGCCCGCAAACATCCCGCCAAGCCACCGTGCAACGCATATCCAGGAAACCATCAAAGCATGCTACACCCATTGAAGACGGCCAGACGGGCTCAACACCCATGGTGCCAACCTACAATCCCCTGAATAGCATCAACCTCTACCAGGTTCAGGGAGACTCGTTCACCGACCAGGTGAGCCAGAGGGAGAAAAGGCGGATGACAAAATACATCATCATCATCATCATCATCATCATCATCATCATCATCATCATCATCATCATCATCATCATCATCATCATCATCATCATCATCATCATCATCATCATCATCATCATCATCATCATCATCATCATCATCATCATCCTCGTCTTCTTCCGGGCCGAGCTGGGGATGGAGATCCAGGGGGTTATCGCGGTGCAGTTCGAAATGATCCGGGACGCAATGGTGGTGTTCGGGGTGCAGTTCGAAGGGATTCAGGACGCAATGGTGATTATCACCTCTTGGGGCCTAGGGCAGGCTCCCCCCTCTACGGAGGGGCTTATGTTCTGAGATCTCACCTCGTACTTCCTGCTGGGCGCCTTGCTCGTCGCGAGGTTCCTGGCTTCTCTGTCGGCAGCCGAAAGGATGAACGACAAACTGATGCATCAATCCACGTGCAAACCACTACGCCTAAGACTAGCCCCTCGCAGGTGGGCCAAGTCCGGCAGCACGAGACAATTCATACCTGCAGTTGCTCCGTCGTCCTGGACGGCCAGGAGCTCGTCATGTTTCACTACTGCTACTGCCGCGCACGGCCGGAAATGGGCGCGCCTTCGACACTTGTACAGACCATCCCATCAGCGAGTCCTCAAAGCAGGTATGCCCTTTTTGGTGGGCACGGCCAGCACCAAGGGAGTTGATTTCACTCGTTTGGACAACATCGAGAAGATTCGATGCATCCTCGCTTTCATTCGGCACCACAGCTGGGACATCACCACGCTGACAGAGCTGCTACACGGGGATTGGACAGCGAATTTGATCGTTGAGGAACTCCTGATTGTGATTCACAAGAGAGTCGCTGTGGTACTGTCGCCGGCGGCACGGGCAGCACACATGGCTTCGGACTCCAAGGTTTTCCGCTTCTCTAACCTCGTCATGGGGGTGTGCTTGAAGCTCCCGAACATGGACAGGGAGATCTTGTACTGCAGCGTGTACATGCTTTCTGGTCTTATTGCTGAGGAACGGGCCGCCCAATGGAGTAACATGCTCAAGCTGCACGAATCTTTGAAAGACACGCAGTTTGCTGTTATCTTCCAGGAAGATTGGAACGCCCACCGCGGCAGGAACACGATTGCAGACGACACATGCTTGGGCACATTCACATTGTCAGCGGCTACCACACAATCGGGCCAAGCAGGCGTAAAGTTCATACAAGATGCTGGTCTTCGCTGTGTAGATTATTTTCTTCCCTGTGAACGGCGCGGTACCTGGAGACACAACGTTAACGGGCTCTGGTACGAGTTGGACTACACACTGACCTCCGGCATACTTTCTAAAGCTTTCAGGGACATGAAGACGTTCTCCACGGGCTTCACAGACCACGTGGTGAAACAATACACTCTCCAGGTCCCGGACAGCGCTAAACGCAGAGCAAGGCAAGTACGCAAACATATTGTTGTTGCAGCAGAACGCTCCAGACAAATCTTTCGAGAACAAAAAGTGCAGCCACTGAGATACGATCTACTTCGAGATCCTATGGGGCGCGGCCAGGAACACAAGCAGCAGTTCCAGGACAGGGTCCGCCACCACACTGCGCAGCTGTTGGGCGCCGGACAACCCAGGAACCGAGACGAGGAGTTTCCAGAGAACGAGGCCTCGCAACACTTCTTCGTGGATGGCTCCGGGGACCCCCTCGGACAGGAGGCCGGCTGGGGAGCTGCATTGTTCCTCGGAGAGGCTGGAATGAGGGCTCGCGAACGATTGCCAGAACACCTTTGCCCAGATCCAGCCGCAATCTGGCACGGCCCAGTTCAGGAGAACACACAGGCGCTCGACTTTTTGGGGGCTCTCTCGGCTGCCAACAACACCGGAGAGATGTCCGCGATGTGCGTCGTGCTGCTCGCTGTGATCAAGGAGGGCCCCTCGACGGCTTCAATGACCATCTACTATGACAGCACCTATGCCGCCAACATGGCGCGGGGCACTTGGCGTCCAAAAGAAAACGTCCAGGTGGCACGCCAGCTCCGCCGCTTGTACAAACAGGCACAGGGACTTCGACCTCTTCCCCTTCTACATGTCAAGGTTCACTCTGGTATCTGGGGCAATGAAGTGGCAGAGAAGCTCGCCGACGAGAGCAAGACGGGACACCTTCGAGCACCAACTCTTTGGGCTGGACTACGACACCTTCTCTTGCACTTGGAGCCGTCCTTCGATGACTTCGAATCAGAGGAAGACCCATTTGGACTGGGTGGAGACATGGATATGCAGTCGTCGTCCCCTCCCCCCCTCCCCTCCCTCCTCCCTCCTCTCCCGCTGCCGCGGCCAGACGCAGCTCGGAAAGCTTTCGCGGCCCTTCCCCTCCCCTCGTCGTCTCGGTTGGGCGCGGCTTGGAAAACGGGCGTGGCCCCTCTCCTCCCTTCCCTCTCCCCACGGGACTCGACGAGCCGGCAGAGACGGCAACACGACGGCGCTTGCGTGGCAAACAGACCCACCATTACGACGACAAAGAGCTGGAGACGGCCAAGGCCTACACGGGCCCTAATTGGCACGACCTGAGCACGATCTTGAAGAAAGCAGCGGAGGACACAGAGGGCAGGGGCAAGCGGATGGCCGTGGGCGCGCCTCCTCGAAGATTGTGCAATTGCGAGACGAACTCCAACAAACTTGGGAGGTCTTTCGCAAGGCTCCTACCCCGGAAGCAGCTGCTGAAGCTCGACGACATCATCGTGCTATCTCTCGCCGGGGACAACGTTAAAGATGGCATGCTCGTGAGAAGTTCCTTCGGAATCGTAGTAAACATCCTGAAGACGATATGGCAAAGAACGACATGGCATCCTTCTACAAAAACCTTCGCACACTCGGCATTCACTTACACGGAAAGACAAATTCCAGCATGGAGCCTAACACCATGGATGACATCATCACTTCTCTGGAGACTTTAGGCAATGAGACGTTCGAGGGCGACGAGAATGTAGTTTTGAACGGCCTCCCCACACGGACGATTCGACCCGAGCTCAACGCTTTGCCTTCGGAGGAGGAGATCCTGGAGCATCTTTCTCAACTAAAAGAATCGGCCCCTGGTCTCGATGAAGTCACAGCTCTCATGCTACGTGAAGCAGGTGAAGAGTTTCACTCGTTACTCGTCCCTCTGGTACAGAAGCGTTGGGCTCAGGACCCGGCGCTTTGGGAGAATAGCTTATGTGAAGTTGTTGGTTTCCGCCTGTACAAGAAAGGCCCCAAGACGGATGTGGCCAACTACCGCACTATTTGGCTCATTCAGATGATCATGCGTCTCATGGAGAGGATTGACGCCAAACGCATTTCCACTTACTTGGAGTCCGAAGGCATCCTCTCAGAATGCGCATGGGGGTTCCGCCCCTGCAGAGATGTACTGGGCCCCATGTTAGTCAGCCGCCTTATTCTGGAGCTTTGCAATTCAGTCAAGGCCCCACCCGAATGGGATGACCTCTGCCTCATTTTATTTGATATCATGAAAGCATATCCACGAGTACCACAAGTTACCGCTGAAAGGATATTTGGAAGATCTGGCTTCCCTCCGAACATGGTTCGACGGCTGTGTGCGTACGACCGCCGCTGCAGGTACCAAGTCCGCAACCAAGAAGGCCTCTCGCGTACGTTCACGATGAGCAGAAGTTTTCGCGAAGGCGGACCGGCGTCACCAGCGAAATTCAATATGTACCACGCCAATAGCGGCCACCACGTTCGTACGAGTCTCACTTCAACCATTCCTGAGGTTGGAGTTACTCTGGGGCAGCTGAGCAACCCAATTATCACGCAACACGAAAAACGCATCAAGCCAGAACAACAGACGCCCACAGCGGAGCACGACCCGACAGGACAGTTTCAGGACATTTTCAACTCGTGCAGATGTTGTTCGCTGACGACACTTCGTGTTGGTACAGGTACTCGAATCACGTGGATGTGGAAAAACTGACAATCGATGTATTCGAGGCCTGGGGCGAGACCATACATGCAGGCAAAACTGAACGACTCCGCACACGGGGGGCTGGCGACGACGAGCGATTGGTAGAACAAGCCTGGTTCATTGGGGCCTGGTTGCAATCCAACGGATACCACGACGTCGACACTGATCATCGTCTGCAGGCAGCCAAGAAGCTATGGCGGAAACTCAATCAACAACTACAGCGTCTGCAGATCCCTTTCCGGAGTTTGGGGCGCATCGTGAACGCCACGATTATTGCTTGTTTGCTCTTTGGACACGAATGCCGTAGTGTGACCGCCACCCAGATGCAGCAATACCGAGTATTTCTTAACCGAATGGTGCGAGGAGTATGCCATCAACGCATTCGAAACATGCGGGCCGACAAGGTTACGATGCAGGATCTGTACCAGCGCCTGAACTTAGACGACGTGGAGACCATCGTGGTTTGGAAGCAGGGGAACTTCTTAGGCCATGTCTTGCGTCGTGACCAGCATCGCCTGGAGAAGAAGCTTCTTCGAGCGGTCGTTATTCCAGAATGCGCGCATGCAGCGGCTCGGACAAAAAAACGCCTTCTACAGCGAACATGTTTACCACACGCTTGAAGGAGCTGGCCCACTTCAGCGAGATCACCAAGCAAGAATTCCGAGCCCAAGCAGAACATATTGCTCAAGATCGACACGCATGGAAAGCATTGCTACGCCGAGAACGTAAACGTCGTCGTCGTCGTGTACTACAACAACGCACCTGGCTGAAGGAACACGGGAAAGACCCGCACAAGAGTCTAGTCGAGGAGCGCAAACGGAAGCGGGCAGAGGAGTTACACGGCATCACTTTCAACGAGGACGGCATGGCCACTTGCCCTCATTGTTCAGATGTCGCTACTCGGGTGCAGTGCCTCAGACACATCGCCGCCTATGCCAAACGGACCCCGGCACAGAGGGCTCGTGTCACTCAAGCTCGTGCCAACGCAGCCGCTCGCAAAGCTCGCCGTCTCGCAGAACGAGAAAATGCCCATGACCCACAACCACCAACGGCAGCAACAACAAGCGGCCGGAAGCCTCCTGAGGCGTGGGACGTCGCCTTGTCACTATTGGATCCTCATCGTTTACCCGAAGCTTTGCGCACAGCGTGGCACGCAGGGGGTCCTGGATCTGCTTCACAGTCGGGCGCTCCTCCGGCAGGAGAGGGGCCACCGGCAACGCAACAGAAGACTGGGCAGCCATCTGCAGCTGTATCCCACGGAGGCGAACAAGTTAATCGACATGTAGTCCTCGATGATTCGTTGGCTCAAGGTGTTGTTGACGCTCGTGCTCATGCAGGAGGCGGAGGACAACAAGGAGGAGGAGGAGGAGGAGGACCTCAACAAGGGGAACAACAACTACGAGGAGGTGAAGGACAAAGGGGTGGGGGTGTACAACAACAAGGGGAACAATTACGAGGAGGAGGACCTCAACAAGGGGAACAACAACTACGAGGAGGTGAAGGACAAAGGGGTGGGGGTGTACAACAACAAGGGGAACAATTACGAGGAGAAGGAGGAGGACAACAGGGAGGGAAAGGAGGACAACAAGGGACAGGCAGCAATCCAGACCGGTTTCACCAGCTGCGGGGAAAACAGCCTCGACCTGCCGCACCGCCACCACCTCCCCAGCCTCATCCTGCTGCCGCTGTTCTTCCGGAGCTGGACCTACAGCCCCAGGCAGATGATGTCCCTCAGCCTCCTCTTCTGCTTCCTCCTGATGCCCCCGCTGACGTACCTCCACATCTTCCTCCTCATCCTCAGCCGGATGCTGCCGCTGCTGACGATATACCACCACCACCGGCACCTCATCCTGCTACTGCTGCTCTTCGTAGACGGAGGTCCAAAGGTTCCAAGGATCTCGATTGGGTCAGCCGGATCCAACCTACCCGCCCGGAGCGAGTGGTTGCAGAGCCAAAGAGACACCCTCGTCAGCTTGCTGCGGCCCCGAGATGCGGCTGGCAAGGACAGCACAAGGATGTACTCAAAGAAATTACTGTAAAGGCCTTACGGCTGGTGCCGTCGACCCTGAAGACGACGACGAGGACGACGAGGAGGACGGGGAGGAGGAGCAGGAGGAGAAGGCGGATGACGCGGTGGAGCAGCAGGAGGGGGAGGAGAAGGATGCGGGGGAGGATGAGGAGGGAGAGCAGGGGCAGGGGGGAGGACGAGGGGGGGAATGAGCAGTAGGAGGACGAGGCGAATGGGACTCGGAGGAGCAGGAGAAGAACGAGGACACGGAGGAGGGGGAGGAGCGGCAGGAAGAGGAGGAGGATGGGAAGGACGAGGTCGAAGTAAGGTTGCGGATCGAGATGTCCGTTCGGGTCCCCTGTCTGGGCACTCTCTAGGAGCCGTCTTGGGTGCCTCTCGGCCTGTGTTGGAGGCGTCTCGGGTCGTCTTGGGGCCCTCTTGGACCATGTTGGGAACCTCTTGGCGGACTTCGGGCCGTCTTGGTGCGATCTTGGGGGCCTCCTGGACCGTCTTGGAGCGTCGGGAAGCGGGAAGCTGGTTGGGGCGTCTTGCAGGCCTCATGGGCCGTCTGGAAGCCGGCAAGGCGTCTTGACCAACTCGTTCGGCGATCCAAGACCGTGTTGGACAGTCTCTGGGGGCCTCTTCGGGCCCGTCCTGAAGCTCTTTGGGGCACCTAGGACCCCTCGGGAGGGAGGCGTAGCTGGGTGACGGCCCCCCCCAAGACCCGCCCCTGGGGAGAGCCGCATCTCCCCCGCGACCCGCCCCCGGGACAGTAGGGATCAAGGGGAAGGGGCTTCCTTTCGATTGAATTGCGACGGGGGGGGATCAGAGGGAGGGGGCTTCCCTTCGATCGAATTTCGGCATTGCACAATTTCCCTTTGGCTGGCACGCTTGGGGAGGAGGGCCCAGGAAAAGGAGGGGAGGTGCCGCAGGGAAAGAAGCCGGCAGAAACGACGACTTACGAATGATGGAGAGGACGACTCGAACGGACAAGCCCCTCACACACGCCGACCGGGGTCGGCGGATTTGCACCACTAGTGCCACCCGAACGTGGAGGTCACGGTGCTTCGTCCGTTCCACGCCTCTACTTGCCTTGAAGACAAGACGTTTCGCCTGTTGCTGGCAACACCACACCGCGTCCCCTCCTTCCATCAGCCGTCTTATTCCGCACTGCCTCCACCTCTCTGCTCTTACTTTTGCACGGCCACAGACTGCGAAGATCCGCATGTCCGAACCTGAGTACCTACATTCAACCGTGCTCGCAGCTGCTCTTACAGCCTCACTCGAGGCCACCCGTGGTGCTCCTTGAGGGTCGAGCGTGCTACTTGTTACCTTCCGTGCACTTTCTTCTTCCTCACCTGCTCCCACTCTTGCAACGAGACAGTTGAGGTAATGAAGGTGAGTTCCTCCACCGAGGAACCGAAGACCAGCCTCTTGCTGGTTTGCGGGAGACCCAAGAAGGCCAGAGAGGCATCTCCCATCCACTACCCTTTCGACCAAGCGCAGCCCTTTCCTGCTTTGCTGCCTACGCCTGATAAGAGAGTTGTCGGGATGGGACTGGGTAGGGATTGGTATGTTTGAGGAAGGTGCCCAGCAAAGCAGCGCCGTTACCGCATCGTAGGCTGGCCAGCACAGACTTGGCCAGCCTGCAACAATGAGATCAGACAGCACTGCGCTATTGCATCAACGCCTGCCCAGCCCTTCATCAGTACGCAGACAACTATTTTGACAGCCTGACTTTCGCAACGTCTACTCTCCAGCCTCTTAAGCTTCCAGGCAGCCCGCACTGCAACAGCCTGGCTTCGCACGTCCCTCGCGATGGAGGTTGGAGGGAGAGCGGGGGAGGTTCAGGAGGGTGGGATGTTGGAGGTTTCAGCACTACCGATACCCAGTCTCTGCGCACACCAGATTAGACCAGTCAGCCCATACAGCAATATCCAGATACATAGACGGTACCTGCTGATCGCTGCTCGATGCCATTTTGGCCCGTCAATAAGGGAACAGCCCCCGCATGCACGGCCAATCCCACTGTGGACTACCGACAGCAGCACATCTTCCACCACAACGCCGTCCATACTAAGCATTGACCAACCCACCTCCAGGTCAACACCTGCGCCACAGCCAGTACAAACTGTGCCAACCTCCAGCCTGCACCGCATTCAATTGTTTCTCATCGCTTTGGCGGGGGAGGTGCTGACGAGTGGCGTGGAGAAGGAGGAACGCTACACTGCGCCTGCCTCAGTCATCATACCCGGCTGCCTAGCTCACCCTGGTGTTTCCTGGGATCCACAAGGGATTTACCACCGTGTCGCGGAGTGGGCGTGTCCTCAGGTCCTGGGCCCAATCCTTTTTCTGACTACCTACCAGACCACCCCAACCCAACCCGAAGACCCGAATTTGACCCGAATTTCGGGTTGGGGGGGGTACGGGTTCCATGTGTTTTTCCCAGCCATCCTGTGGTGTTGGGTCCTCGTTTTGAAGAGACGGTGCCCCGCGTTCCCGCCTCCTTCCTCCCTCCCTCCTCCCCCCTCCTCCCCCTCCCACACCCATTCTGGCACACCCCTCACACGTTTCGTGGCCCCATAAGGAGCTCCACCGAAGGCCCCAGTGGCTGCGCTCGCATGCGGTTCCACCCCCCATTCTGGCACACCCCTGACACGTTTCGTGGCCCCATAGGGAGCTCCACCGAAGGCCCCAGTGGCTGCGCTCGCATGCGGTTCCACCCCCCATTTCGGCACACCCCTCACACGCTCCGTGGCTCCATAGGGAGCTCCACCGAAGGCCCCAGTGGTATACCCCTCACACGCTTCGTGGCCCCATAGGGAGCTCCACCGAAGGCCCCAGTGGCTGCGCCCGCATGCGGTTCCACCCCCCATTCTGGCACACCCCTCACACGTTCGTGGCCCCATAGGGAGCTCCACCGAAGGCCCCAGTGGCTGCGCCCGCATGCGGTTCCACCCCCATTCTGGCACACCCCTCACACGTTTCGTGGCCCCATAGGGAGCTCTTCGCATGCCGGCACACCCCTCACACGCTTCGTGGCTCCATAGGGAGCTCCACCGAAGGCCCCAGTGGCTGCGCTCGCATGCGGTTCCACCCTCAATTCTGGCTTACCCCTCACACATTTCGTCATAGGGAGCTCCACCGAAGGCCCCAGTGGCTGCGCTCGCATGCGGCTCCACCCCCCATTGTGGCACACCCCTCACACGTTTCGTGGCCCCATAGGGAGCTCCACCGAAGGCCCCAGTGGCTGCGCTCGCATGCGGTTCCACCCCCCCCATGCTGGCACACCCCTCACACGTTTCGTGGCCCCATAGGGAGCTCCACCGAACGCTCCAGTGGCTGCGCTCGCATGCGGTTCCACCCCCATTTCGGCACACCCCTCACACGCTTCGTGGGTGGCTCCATAGGGAGCTCCACCGAACGCCCCAGTGGCTGCGCTCGCATGTGGTCCCCCCCCATTTCGGCACACCCCTCACACGGTCCGTGGCCCCATAGCGAGCTCCACCGAAGGCCCCAGTGGCTGCGCTCGCATGCGGTTCCACCCCCTGTTTCGGCACGCCCTTCACCCGCCTCGTGGCCCCATAGGGAGCTCCACCGAACGCCGCAGTGGCTGCGCTCGCATGCGGTTCCACCCCCCACTTCGGCACACCCCTCACACGCGTCGTGGCTCCATAGGGAGCTCCACCGAAGGCCCCAGTGGCTGCGCTGGCATGCGGTTCCACACCCCATTCTGGCACACCCCTCGCACGTTTCGTGGCCCCATAGGGGGCTCCACCAAAGGTCCCAGTGGCACTGCCCGCTTGCGTCCGCCACCACCCAGCACAGCCCTTGTTCCCTGCGCTTCACCCACCCAGAACAGCGCTTCGTAGCCCTATAGGGAGCTCCACCAAAGGTCCCAGCGGCACCGCCCGCATGCGTCCGCCACCACCCTGCACAGCCCTTGCTCCCTGCCTGCGTTTCACCCACCCAGTACAGCGTTTCGTGGCCCCATAGGGAGCTCCACCGAAGGTCCCAGTGGCACCGCTCGCATGCGTCCGCCACCACGCAGCACAGCCCTTGCTGACCGCGTCTCACCCACCCAGTACAGCGTTTCGTGGCCCCATAGGGAGCTCCACCGAAGGTCCCAGTGGCACCGCCCGCATGCGTCCGCCACCACCCAGCACAATTGCGGCATTCACAACTGCATATGGTTGGGTCCTTCGCCAGGCTAATTTCCAACCATCCTGTGGTGTTGGGTTCTCGTTTTGAAGAGACGGTGCCCCGCGTCCTCCTCTCCTCTCCTCTCCTCCTCCTCCCCCCTCCTCCCTCCTCCCGTCATCATCATCATCGTCATCATCATCGCCATCATCGTCGTCATCGTAATCGTCATCATCGTCGTCGTCATCATCGTCATCATCGTCATCGCCATCGTCATCGCCATCATCATCGCCATTATCGCCACCATCATCATCATCATCATTGTCATCCTTCTCATCATCATCATCATCATCATCATCATCATCATCATCATCGTCATCATCATCATCATCACCATCAGCATCATCATCAGCATCATCATCATCAGCATCATCATCACCAACATCATCATCATCAACAACATCATCATCATCATCATCATCATCATAAGCATCATCATCATAATCATCATCGTCCTCCGCATCATCACCATCACCATCACCTCAACCATCACCATCACCATTCACCATCACCATCACCATCACCATCACCATCACCATCACCATCACCATCACCATTCATCATCATCATCATCATCATCATCATCATCATCATCATCATCATCATCATCATCATCATCATCATCATCATCAGCATGCGTCCCCTGCACCCATTTCGGCACACCCCTCACACGTTTCGTGGTCCCAAAGGGAGCTCCACCGAAGGCCCCAGTGGCTGCGCTCGCATGCGGTTCCACCCCCCTTTCCGGCACACCCCTCACACGCATCGAACGCCCCAGTGGCTGCGCTCGCACGCGGTTCCACCCCCCGTTTCGGCACGCCCCATAGGGAGCTCCACCGAAGGCCCCAGTGGCTGCGCTCGCATGCGGTTCCAACCCCCATTCTCGCACACCCCTCACTCGTTTCGTGGCCCCATAGGGAGCTCCACCGAACGCCCCAGTGGCTGCGCTCGCATGCGGTTCCACCCCCACCCCCCCCATTTCGGCACACCCCTCACACGTTTCGTGGCCCCATAGAGGGAGGGCTCCACCGAAGGCCCCAGCGTCTGCGCTCGCATGCGGTTCCACCCCCCTTTTCGGCACACCCCTCACACGTTTCGTGGCCCCACAGGGAGCTCCACCGAACGCCCCAGTGGCTGCGCTCGCATGCGGTTCCACCCCACATTTCGGCACACCCCTCACACGTTTCGTGGCTCCATAGGGAGCTCCACCGAAGGCCCCAGTGGCTGCGCTCGCATGCGGTTCCACCCCCCTTTTCGGCACACCCCTCACACGTTTCGTGGCCCCATAGGGAGCTCCACCGAACGCCCCAGTGGCTGCGCTCGCATGCGGTTCCACCCCCCCATTTCGGCACACCCCTCACTCGTTTCGTGGCCCCATAGAGAGCTCCACCGAAGGCCCCAGCGTCTGCGCTCGCATGCGGTTCCACCCCTCTTTTCGGCACACCCCTCACACGTTTCGTGGCCCCACAGGGAGCTCCACCGAACGCCCCAGCGGCTGCGCTCGCATGCGGTTCCACCCCCCATTTCGGCACACCCCTCACACGTTTCGTGGCTCCGTAGGGAGGTTCACCGAAGGCCCCAGTGGCTGCGCTCGCATGCGGTTCCACCCCCAATTCTGGCACACCCCTCACACGCACACCCCTCACACGCTTCGTGGCCCCATAGGGAGCTCCACCGAAGGCCCCAGTGGCTGCGCTCGCATGCGGTTCCACCCCTCATTCTGGCACACCACTCAAACGTTTCGTGGCTCCACAGGGAGCTCCACCCAACGCCCCAGTGGCTGCGCTCACATGCGGTTCCACCCCCCATTCTCGCACACCCCTCACACGTTTCGTGGCCCCATAGGGAGCTCCACCGAACGCCCCAGTGGCTGCGCTCGCATGCGGTTCCAACCCCCTGTTTCGGCACACCCCTCACTCGTTTCGTGGCCCCATAGAGAGCTCCACCGAAGGCCCCAGCGTCCCCAGACGCACTCGCGCTCAGACTCATCCGCGTTCAGTCTCTCGGAATCAGAAATATAATTTTCCTTCGCGTTGTGTGCCCCCGCCACACATTTCGGCACGCCCTTCATGCGGTTCGTGGCCCCATAGGGAGCGCCACCGAGGAATATATCCAAAATTGCGGTATTCACAACTACGTATGGTTGGGTCTTTCGTCAGGCTAATTTCAACGTTCCCCGACCCCCCCCCACTGGAAATGGAGGGCAAATTGAGGCCTTCGGGTTGGGTTGGGGTGGTCTGGTAGGTGGTGATTTTCGGGATCCACCAAAAGGGTGGGTGATCCTGAAGGGGGGGCACGAGCTCGATCCGCTGGTGCACCGAACTGCCACAAACAGCTGCCCCCCGCATGCCCCCAACCATCGGGAGCTGCCGGCGGCTGGGGGGGCATCTGTTTTGGGCGGTTCGGTGCAAGGAACTATCGAACTCACACGCACACACACGCACACCACACAACACACACACACCACACGCACACACACACACACACACACGCACACACGCACACACGCACACACGCACACACGCACACACGCACACACGCACACACGCACACACACAACACACACAACACACACAACACACAACACACACAACACACACACACAACACACACACAACACACACAATACACACAACACACAACACACAACACACAACACACACACACACACCTTTGTGGGCCCCGGAAACGGCAGGGCCGTTTTTTCCACCGTTTCCAGAAAATGTCCATTGAAAATGGAAACGGCAAAAAAACGGCGACCAAAAACGGCAAAAAACGGCTCCAGGATCGGAACTGGAGCCGGAATCGGTCAAAAAACGGCGACAGAACCGGTAAAAAGACGGCGTCGGAACCGGCAAAAAAGGGCAAAACGGAACCGGTAACAAAAAAACGGCCCTGTCGTTTCCAGGGCCCACTGAGACACACACCCTGGGGTACCCCCACCCTTGGAAGAGAAGAGAGAAGAGCGCGCTGAGTCCGCCGGACGGCCGGCGAGCCCCCCAGGAGCAGCGCGGGTGGGCCGGAGCCCAATCACTGCATGTGGTGGAGGAAGGCGTCTTCCCAGCTGTCCCATAATTTCTGGTCACAAGCATAGTACGGCAGGTTCGTGTCGTGCCGACCCCAGCGTTGGTTTTTGACACCGCAGGGATCGTTCAACCTTGAACGATCGGCCGCTGCCGCAACGTCCGATCGTTCAACATCGATCGATTCTGGGTCGCCGGCGGCGTTCAACCTTGAACGCCCGCGCTGGGGTCGCCGCTGGTCGCCACGACGCAAACCTACCGTATAACCAATGTTTGGTGATACTCCTGCGCC
>CAUYUJ010015508.1:167970-183634 GCA_963575745.1 Prorocentrum cordatum
ACTACTACTACTACTACTACTACTACTACTATAGCTACTACTACTACTACTACTACTACTACTACTACTACTATTACTACTACTACTACTACCACTACCACTACTACCACTACCACTACTACTACTACTACTACTACTACTACTACTACTACTACTACACTACCACTACCACTACCACTACCACTACCACTACACTACCACTACCACTACCACTACCACTACCACTACCACTACCACTACCACTACCACTACCACTACCACTACCACTACCACTACCACCACTACCACTACCACCACTACTACTACTACTACTACTACTACTACTACTACTACTACTACTACTACTACTACTACTACTACTACTTCTGCGACGGCAATACGTGATTCTCACGCTCTGCTTTCAGAGGTCCTCACAACTATTACAGGATTCCCCCAGATGTGCTGCGAGTCTGAAGGATCCCTCATATCCCCTCGGGGTTCCTCTGAATTCTTCGGGGTCCCGGGGATCCTCGGGCTCTCACAGGAAAACTGACGAGTTCTTTTCCCTCGGACTTCTGCAGGATCCCTTACGACTTCCTGGCGCGGCTGTTTACAGCAGGGCGGACATCTCGACTTGAACTGGAGCTCGTTAAGACTGCAGTGTTGGGCTTACCCTGGCTACGGCAGGTTCGTGTCGTGCCGACCCCAGCGTTGGTTTTTGACACCGCAGGGATCGTTCAACCTTGAACGATTGGCCGCTGCCGCAACGTCCGATCGTTCAACGTCGATCGATTCTGGGTCGCCAGCGGCGTTCAACCTTGAACGCCCACGCTGGGGTCGCCGCTGGTCGACACGACGCAAACCTACCGTAGTCGCTTCTGCTCATCGGTAACTGGTTGAAAGCAAAGACTCTCCTGCTGCAATGTTTCAGCCAGGTGACAATTTGAGACGGCGTGGGCGCGCTGGTCTTCCTCCCCAGCATGGGCGCTGCTGGCTGTCAGCTATCCTGGGATAGCGCGTGCCTCGGCATGTACCCCTTGGTTGAGACGAGCTTGGGATCGCTCATCTGCGATTTCCGCGCACTCCAAAAGTGGAAAGGAATGTTCGGAGGCTGTCCTCCCGTTGTCGTTCGAACGCTCTCTGTTGCTCGTCGGGAGCGAGTTGTCGCTGCTGCTCGAGAAAAGCCTGTCTACGTTGTTCTAGCTGCCACTGGAATTGCGCGCGCATGCCCTGCAGCTCTGCAATCGGTTGAGCGGCTTTGATCGTCCTTGGTTCGCGCGCGGGTGGAGTGAGCTGGTGCTGCTACCCCGCAGCCGCGCTGACGGCCACTTCTTTGCGTTGGCCCCTTTTATCAGGCCTGATCCAAAGGATAGGTCATCCCTGCTCTTCCTCAGACGGTATCTTTGCCGCTGCGGGCCCTTCAAGGGCAATCGAGGAGGGGTTGAAACCCTGCTTTTCACCCGACTCCAGTCGGCGCCCAGCAACGACAGCAGCGGATTGCCCTGCCGCCGCGGCCCTCTCGCGAGGTCTCCAGGGCGCGTCGAGGACGGCTGGCGCGGCACTCGGTGGCACGACGTGTCGGCGTCCCCCGCCTCAGGCGGCCCATGCGCCGTCTGCTGTTCGGCGCCCATGACGATGGACGCTCCTGAGATACTCGGGCTGAGTTCGGCTGCGAAGTCGACCGCGTTCTGCGCAGCCAACACGCGTCAAGAGACGGAGCTCGGAGAGAGAGCCACACTCCAGGCGCCAGAAAGCACACGCGGCGGATCACCCGGCCGCTTCGGCCGACAGCCTGCGTGTGGGGGAGAAACAGCCTGAACGCCGAACTCCCCTTCAAATACCTGGATGTCCTCAACGCGCCTGTGACGGACGGCCGACTTCCGCGAGACCAGAATCCCACCAGCCCTTTGGGCGTGAGTGGTTTAGGGAGCTCTCTCTGTTCTCAACCCCCCTTCTTCCCCTTCGGGGAGGGGTTTACCCCTCCCCCTCCCCCCTCCCCCTGGGCCTGGAGAGGTCCCTCCGCGGGTGGCCGGCGGGGTCTTTTTCGACTCCTGGGAGGGCTAAAAAACGACACCCCTCACGAGGATTCTGGCCCCGACGGGGGGGGGGAGAAAAGTGTTCCCCTCTTCTTTGAAGCCAAAATCATTGATTTTACTACGGTTTTGGCCCCATTTTGGCCTTCTGAGGGGGCAGCGCTAATTAAAGCTCCCCTCTTCTTTCAAGCCAAAATCATTGATTTTACTAAGGTTTTGGCCCCATTTTGGCCTTCTGAGGGGGCAGCGCTAATTAAAGCTCCCCTCTTCTTTGATCGATTTCCTCCAAGATGGCCCCAAGAAGCGCCCAGGAGGCACCAAGAGGCCCCAAGATGGCCCCAAGAGGCCCCCAGGAGGCCCCCAAGAGGATCCCAAACGGCCCAAAGAGGCCCCCCCGAGGCACCCAAGACGCCGAAAAGCCCATCAGGACGACCCTCTACTCGCCTGGGCGTCGTTTCTGGACGGGCAGGAGGAGGGGCCCGAACGACTCACACCAGGACGAGGGGCCCGAACAACTCACACCACGAGAAGCCCGAACGACTCACACCAGGACGAAGAGCCCGAACGACTCACACCACGAAGAGCCCGAACGACTCACACCAGGAAGAAGGGCCCGAACGACTCACACCAGGACGAGAAACCCCAAACGACTCAAACCACGAGGAGCGCTTTCTCTCCCTCCTCCTCCGCCTCGTCCTTCTCCAGCTCCCACCACAAGGAGGATGTACAAGGAGGCGGGAGGAAGGAGGAACAGGGGAGATATGCGGGGGCAGGCGGAAACACGCCTGAAAAGCACGACTGTCGGCATGCTTCGCTAGAGTTGCTGTTTTGAGATGGGCTGGTGGGGACACGCGAAGCGTGAAGAATTTCGATCCTGATCCAACCGTGGCGACGACGAGTCTCACGAGCGCGTTCGCTGTGTGAGAGAAGGCCACCAGGGAACGCGAGAGCACGCGACGCGCCCTTGCGTACGCACCGCTCTTGAGCCAGACGATTCAGTGGCGCGCGAGAGCAGTCCTCTCTCCCCCCCTCGTCCTGGCAGCAGCAGCGGCATCGGGAGGGGCGGGGGGGAAACCTCGAGCGGGGAAGGAGTCCATGCCCAGACAACCTAAACGACCCCTGGGAGAACGAAGGGACCGGGGATGCCAGTCCAAAAATAAAGCAGCGCGCCACAAAGCGGCGCAGCACCACCACCACTGAGCCGAGCGTCCAGAGGGACGCGTGGGCAGAAGAGTGCGCGATTGGCAACTCTTCAGGAAAGTAGGACTGAAAAGTTGTGTGTTGCGCCACATCGCGGCGCAACACACAATGCCTATCGACACTGACGAGCAACCAAATCGATGAGCCCGCTATTGCTGGAACGTGCACTATGCATGCTGACAGCTCTATGACTATGGCGTGACATGCAAAGGTCCACACATCATGCCCGCAAACGATTCGCCCCCACATAATACAAATAAGGCTCGACTACCTCCGCCGTGAAACAACCCGCAGATGCACCCTTGCCACGCAAAAGCGGCCACTGGAAGGACGAGTCAGCATCATACATAGTATAGAAACTATGACTGCAACTTCGAGCTCGAAGCAAGCCCTGCTACCAGCGTCTGCGTGGGAAATTCAAACCCAAACGACCACACTCTCACACTGGCGCGGCCGCAGCCGTGGTCCCCAGGAGGGCCGTGGCACAACGGGCCCTGGCGCGCCTGCTGGCACATGGGCTTGTGCTGCTAGCCGCCAGTGCGGGTTTCGCACAAACTTTCAGCAGAACGAGCGCTGCTACATGTGCGGCAGGGACAAGCTCGGGCGGCCTGAGCCATCAACCATACCCATGTGCGGCTACTCGTTGCTGGCCCGCGGGGGGGGGTCCAGACGGGTCTCGGCGGCAGTGCCGTATGCCACGGTACGTAGACTATGCGTGGGAGAGGGCAAGTGTCTCAGGTTGGCTTGTCCGACGCTGGACTCACCCTCGAGCGCCCCTACCTTACCCCCTCCTCAGTCTGTTCCCCAGTCATGCTGCGGTATCGGGTCCTCTTTTGAAGAGACAGCGCCACGCGTCTGCTTCCTCCTCCCCTCCTCCTCCTTCTCTGTCCTCCCATCCTTGCCTCTGGCCCCATGGTGAGCTCCACCGAAGGCCTCAGTGGCAGGGTGCGCATGCGGTTCCTCGCCCACTCGCACGTCCCTTGGCCCAACATGAAGCTCCACCGAAGGCCCCAATGGCAAAGGTCGCATGCGGTTACCCGCCCATTTCGCCACATCCCTCACACGCTCTGTGAAGGCCCCAGCAGCAGAATTCGGATTCGGTTCTTTCGCCGCACCCCTCACACGCTTTGTGGCCCCGTAGGGAGCTCCACCGGAGGCCTCGGGCCTCAGGGGCAGAGACGGACAGCGGTTCCTCGCCCATTTCGACGGCAGCCCCTCACACGTTGCGTGGCCCCATAGCGAGCTGTACCGAAGGCTTCAATGGCAGGGTTCGGATGCGGTTCTTTCGCCACACCCCTCACACGCTTCGTGGCCCCATAGGAAGCTACATCGAATGCCCCAATGACAGGGTTCGCATGCGGTTCCCCGCCCACTTCGCCACATCCCTCCCACGTTGCGTGGTCCAATAGGGAGCTCCACCGAAGGCCTCAATTGCAAGGTTCGCATGCGGTTCCCCGCCCATTCCGACAACAACCGCTCACACGCTCCGTGGACCCATTGGGATCTCCACCGAATGCCTCAGTGGCAGGGTTTGCATTCGGTGTCCTGCCAATTTCGGTACACCCTGCACACGTTCCGTGGTCCTATAGGGAGCTCCACTGACAGCGGTGCCACAACGCGGTACGCACAACTGTAGATGGTTGGGCAGTTCGCCAAGATATTTCTGCTCCCTCTCCTCCCCCCTGCCTCCTCCTCCCCCTCCTCCTCCTCCTCCCTCCTCCCTCCTCCCTCCTCCCCTCCTCCCTCCTCCCTCCTCCCTCCTCCCTCCTCCTCCTCCTCCTCCCTCCTTCCTCCCTCCTCCCTCCCCCTCCTCCTCCTCCCTCCTCCTTCCGCCCTCCTCCCTCCTCCTCCCTCCCTCCTCCCTCCTCCTCCTCCTCCTCCCTCCTCCCTCCTCCTCCTCCTCCTCCTCCTCCTCCTCCTCCTCCTCCTCCCTCCTCCCTCCTCCTCCTCCTCCTCTCCTCCCTCCTCCCTCCTCCCTCCTCCTCCTCCTCCCTCCTCTCCCTCCTCCCTCCTCCCTCCTCCCTCCTCCCTCCTCCCCTCCTCCCTCCTCCCTCCTCCCTCCTCCCTCCTCCTCCTCCTCCCTCCTCCTCCTCCCTCCTCCTCCTCCTCCTCCTCCTCCTCCTCCTCCTCCTCCTCCTCCTCCTCCTCCTCCTCCTCCTCCTCCTCCTCCTCCCCCCCCCCTCCTCCTCCCTCCTCCCTCCTCCCTCCTCCCCTCCTCCTCCCTCCTCCCTCCTCCCTCCTCCTCCTCCTCCTCCTCCCTCCTCCTCCTCCTCCTCCTCCTCCCCTCCTCTTCTCTCCTCCCTCCTCCCCTCCTCCTCCTCCTCCTCCTCCTCCTCTCCTCCTCCTCCTCCTCCCCTCCTCCTCCCCTTCCTGCCCCTCCTCCCCCTCCTCTGTTGCCTCGTGGCTCCGATACCGCTCTCGCAGCAAGCAGACCGAGACAACGGCAGCTCAACATCGCCCCCCCCCGACCCCCTCCCGGGGCCCAGACCGGCTCCCCGAGCCGCGTGCCCAGCAGTGGCGACGGGGGGCCTCGCCGCGCAGGGCAACTGCCGTCGTCTCCACTGGCCCTCCTCGACTTCGGAGCATCGCTTAGCCGACCCCCCACCCGGATAGCGTGGCCGGGGCCCCACTGGCCGAGTGACCCCCCTCGATGGGGATGTAGGCCGTTATCTTCGGGCTTGGAGGGGTGTACCTCCAACTGGGGTGGTAATGTGGTAGTGGCCTCGAAGGGGATGAGGATGGAGATGGGGCTCGGTGAAACGATACTGAACTCTTCCCCTCCTACTGTGAGACGAAGCCAGGACGAGGACAAAATCGGGGGTGAGGATGGATCGAGAATCTCTGAGCTCCGGCGGCTCCGGAGGAGGTCTCGGGCGCCGCGGCCTTCTCAGAGCGCTCTGGCGCGCTCTGAGACCTTCCTGGAACGCTCTGGAACGGACTTGTCCTCGTCCTGGCCCCGCCCGACTCTCCCTCAACCTGTCCTCCTCGTCCACGCCGGGCAAGCGCGCCGCAGCCTGCGCCGCCGGATGCTGCCCCCCAGGCTGCGGCCCGGCGACCAGCCCGCTGCCTCCGCGCAGGAGCTGCAAGGGGGGGGGGGGGGGCGCCCCCCACGCTGCCCTGGGCCCCTCGTCGTCCATCCCTGTGGGTGCTCCTCGTCCTTGGCCACCTCATCATCATCCCACCTCCCATCACACTCCCTCGCCTTCCCCCTCACATTCCCTCCCACTCCCTCTTCCTCCTCCCCCCTCCCTCTTCTTCCTCCTCCTCCTCCTCGAATTCCAAATTATTTCTCCTGCTCCTCCTCCTCGTCCTCGTCCTCGTCCTACAGTGCTCTATTCAAAACAGTGCGCCAGGCTCCAGTCCTTAGAAAGCAACTCGCGGAAGCTTGTGGTCGTCCAGCAGCACCTATCAGCGCGCAAACGGGACGCAACAAGTCTCCCAAGCACGGCGCCATTCGGCGCTACTGAGCGCTATTGGGAACTGTTGGGTGCGGCGCGCGCACTATCGGGCGCTATACACGCAATGCTAGACGAGCGGAAGCTTCCGCGACTTACTATCTAACATTCCCCTTCGTTCTCTCCCTCATCCAACCTTCCGGGCTCCCCGCTCGAGGCGCCTGACCAGACGCCAGCGCCAGCGCCAGCCCCTTGAAGTGGCCGCGCCAGGGGCGCCGGCTGAAACGGGGGGGGGTGCAGACAGGAGGTAGCCGAGGATAGGATAGGATAGGATAGGATAGGATAGGATAGCTCCATGACGACGTCATATAGAACATACCTCGAACAACTGGCTGGCTGCGGGGCTCGGGTCAAAGCCTTTGGCCGAAGCCCCAGAGGGGGGTAGGGGAGGCCGAAAGAGGAGTGGAGGGGAGCAGAAGAAGGGGGAAGGTGGGGGGAAGGGAGATCGGGAGAGGGAGCAGGAGGGGGAGGAGGCGGAGGATGAGGAGAATCGGAGGGAAGGGTCGACCATGTTGGTTTCGAGGTAATTGTCAAAGCAGTGAAGCACAGCGGCTCCGGAATGGCAGAATTTCACACCTGGGAAAGAGCGGCATGTGACGATCTTCTCCAGGGGCAGGAAGAAAAACTGAAAGCAATGGTCCAGCCCAACAAAACCGATGTGGGATCAATAATGAACGAAATCGATGGGCTGAGCGAAGACAAGTAGACGGCCAACGCCATGGATCAGCGTGGGGCGTCCTCAACAATTGGGCGAAACTTCATGTTTGTTGGGCCTGTGCGAGTTCACCGGAGTGGTACTCCAGATTTCGTAATAAAAAGGAAGGGGTCTGGACCCTCCAAGACAGGCCATTTCAGACCCCCCCCCGTGGGAGAACCCTCCAAAACATCGTCCCCAGACCCCCCCAGGCCCTCCAAGATAGCCCGGAAGAGACCCCCCCGCCGAAATGAGACCCCCCTCCCTTTATTACGAAATCTGGAGTACCCCTACTTGCGCCCATCCTCTACTCCTCCCCTTCCTGTGTCCACTCCTCCCCTCCTCTGACATACGCCTCCTGATGCCCCACGGCAGGAGGAGGAGGAGGAGGAGGAGGAGAAGGAGGAGGAGGAGGAGGAGGAGGAGGAGACCCCCCTCCCTTTATTACGAAATCTGGGGTGCAAAAATGGCGCTGCGCAGACAGGCGCCGCCGCGTCGGTCCTGGCGCCGGAAGCGAGGCTTCGTGCGCAGCTTCGCGACCGTGCTGCGGCAGGTCCGTGTCGTGCCGACCCCGGCGTTGGTTTTTGACACCGCAGGGGGCGCGCCCTGCGCCTGCGACCGGGGGGCACGGCGCCTGCGCCCTCCTGGCCGAGGCCAGGAGGGCCCTATACACCGCCCCGGGGGCCCGGGGGTGGCCCTGGCCCGACGCGGTGCTGAATGCACGAAGCTCGCCGTCGTTCGGACGTCCAGCCCCCGTACGGCAGGTCCGTGTCGTGCCGACGCCAGCCTTGGTTTTTGACACCGCAGGGATCGTTCGACCTTGAACGATCGGCCGCTGCCGCAACGTCCGATCGTTCAGCATCGATCGATTCTGGGTCGCCGGCGGCGTTCAACCTTGAACGTCCGCGCTGGGGTCGCCGCTGGTCGACACGACGCAAACCTACCGTAGTGAGGTTCAGCTTCGCGCTCCCCAGGACTACGCTCTGCCGGTGGCCAGTGGCTGCCAGTGCCGCCAAGAGACGGCATGAGGGTGAAACCAAGGATTCTCTCGGGCGAAGTGATTGGGGGGATCGTCGAATGGAACTACGAAAGGCGCTGGGGCAAAGAAGACCTGGAGGATATGCACGTAAAGGATCACGACTGGGCTCAAAGTATCGATCGGCGGCCATGCTCGGTCATCACATGAAACGATCTCGACAACAGTACGATAAGCAATGTGGAGCTTGCGAATGTTCAGCTGGGGTGGCTGTATCATGCGCTTGCCTGACACGCCAGCATTTGATTGTTGGGCCCGCCATCCCACCAGCCCTCTGGGCGTATGTGGCTTAGCAAATGTGTTTCTCTAGCTTCCTTCTTTCCCGACCTAGGCTCTGCCTAGAAGGGTTCTTACTCTCTGAGCTTAAAGGGGCCAGGCAGTGGGGCTCGCCCCGGGCGGTTCCCCCAGGAACCGCCCCGCGGTTCCCCCAGTTGCGCCCCCTGGGTTCACCCAGCCTAGCATAGGCAAGCTTAGCTTAGCTTAGTATAGCTTTGCTGATCTCATCTTAGCTTAGCTTTGCTTAGCGTAGCATTGCCTAGCCTAGCCTAGCCTAGCTTAGTTTCGCTTAGCTTAGCTTTTCTCATCTTAGCTTAGCTTAGCTTAGTTAGCTTGGCTTGGCTTGGCTTGGCTTAGCCTAGCTTAGCTTAGCTTTAGCCTACACTAGCTGTGCTTAGCTTAGCTTGGTTTAGCTCAACATAGCTTAGCTTACCTTAGCTTAGCGCAGCATTAGCACAGCATAGCATAGCATAGCCAAGCATACCATGGCATAGCATAGCATAGCTCAGCATAGCATAGCATACGCACAAACAAACACATTCGCGTAAGCAACAACAAACTCAACAGCAAACGTAAAAGCAAAGGGAAAGGCAACAGCAAAGGCAAGAGCAAACGCAAAGGCAATGCACATCAAAAGCACAACCAATGCGGAAGTGTAGATGTAGATGTAAATGTAGGTGTAGGTGAAGATGTGGATGTAGATCTAGATGTAGATGTAGATGTAGATGTAGGTGTAGGTGTAGGTGTAGGTGTAGGCGTACATGTAGATGTAGATGTAGATGTGAGTCTCGCTGTTGATGTAGATGCAGGTGTATATGTAAATGTAGCTGTCGGTGTAGATGTAGATGTTGCTTTCCTACATGCTCCAACTCCTAGGTCGGGTCGCACTGGGATAATCCCCTAACCTCATCCCACCCCTTCCCCGGGTCTGGACACGGGGGGGGGGCGAGGGGTTGGAGCGTCCAAAATGTCTCAGGATGGCTCCAAGCGGGTCCCAAATAGCCCAAGATAGCCTCCAATACTGTTCAAGATAGCCCAAGGTGACTCAATATGTCCTTTTTTTAACATGCCTGCGTGATACACTTTCATACCACCCGAAAGCGGGGCCACGGAGCCGAAAGCACCTGCGAGAGGCCAACATGCATGGGGGGGCTGTCCATACACACATATATACATACATACATAAACATGAACGAATATGACGCAACGAAAATGCAACAAGTGAAACGCCCAACGTGTTTGATCGATGCTTAGCATTCTTGGGGAGGGGTGCTGGGTGGCTCCAAGTGGACCCCAAATTGCCCCAAATGGACTCCAATCGGACTCAACATGTTCCAACTTGGCTCACGATGGCCTCTAGCATGCCCACAAAAATGTTCCAAATGGCCACGGGACGCACTCAACAAACCCTCAGACACCAAATTCACTCAAACCAAAGCGGTGCGTAAATGGTTTCGGCCTTCTCACTTGTTCGCCTCCTGTGGGCTTCAGACGCTTCGAGCGGCCCCAACATCGCCCACGAAAGCCCCACGAAAGGCAGCACACAAACCCAATGCGGCCCCGAGAGCGGCCAAAAATCGTTCAAGCAGAACTCCCAAATTAGCTCTCGAAGCACTGTTCACCGGCACCGTTTCTTATTCAGCCGATGCTTAAGCAAATCGCCACAAGTCTAGAGCCCCGAAGGCTCCAACAATCGGCCCAAGATGGATCCACAACGCGTAGGAGACGAAATGCATGAAATCTGAAAAAGCTGTTTTGGTTGTCGCCCAGACGCGTACTGCGACACCACCCTGATCAGAGTAACCCGCCTGCCGAATGTCAGCTTGTGATTAACGAATCCGTGGGGGGCGCGCGTTGGACAAAAAAAAACCCTGCTCGGGCGGATTGCGGGTCGCCGCCCGCCACATTGAAAATCAACGGGGCGGCGCTGGTGATTAGCCCGACGCCCGACCGCCAACGAGAAGGAGACAGACAGCACAGACTGGGCGAGGGGCGGGGGGCGGGAGGCAAAGGCGGGAGAAGCAGGGGCCTTGGGTCAAAGCGACACCTGTTTGAAATGAAGAAGAACTGCTGCCGGCGCTCGCCCCCGCACTTTCCGTGTCCCTCTCTGTCGAACCGATGCGCTTCCTTCGCCCTGGCCGCGGCCAGGGGGGCGCCAGCTGCATCGCAGGCCCGCGAACAAGGCGGGCTGGACGAACGGGGCGTGGCCAAGAGGGGATTCGCCCAGCAGCTCAAGTTGCTGATTTTCCGAGCGCCTCCTGGCGCCGAAAGCGGCCATGCATCGAGGACTGGCCCATCGGCGGGGCAACCGAAACCAGCAGCGCGCAGCAGGTTTCGCAACCGCCCTTTTCCTTCTCCAGCCTTTCGTCCGACCCGAGCAAGGTCCCCCCTCTGTCGTGGTCTCTGTAGTCGTCGAAGACGACGACGACAACGACGACGACGATGGGACGAAGACGAGGACGATGGACGGCGGACGGCAGACGGCGAGCGACGACGACGAGGCACCTATGGGGGGGGTGCAGGCCCGCTGTAGTCGTCGACGACGACGACGACGACGACGACAAGGACGACGAAGAAGACGACGACGACGGCGGCGATGGCGGCGACGACGCCTGACAGGGGGAAAACAATCGCCTCGGATGTGTACGACCCCTACAACAACTTCTGTACAAAAGGCAGGCGTTTTGAGGCTGTCATGAAGGGGTACACGATCCCCTCGGTGGCGCCAGCGACGACCCCCTGGCGCGCGTGGTATTTTTTGAAAATTTAGCGCCCTGCGGGGTCTATTCATCAGCCCCGGGTGGGGGGGTCCGGTCATTTGTTGATCACAAGCTGACATTACACGAAGAGCAAAGAAATGCAGGCACCTCATACATAATAGCTGGGCCAAAATCAAAGAGCTTGCAGCGGAAAATGGACTACAATGTGGTTTCCTCGTCCCTGGCAATCCGAATCTGAAATCAAGGGGCGAGAGGTACGGAACATACGGGGGGGCAGAGGTATGGACGCATGAGGGTTCAGTTTCACCGCTCTTTCATTCAAATCCCCATCAGCATCCCCAATCCATCCATTATTCCTCTTTCCTCTTTCCCTCCCACCCTCCCGCCATTGCTCGACTGCGGCGTCAGCGAGAGCGGCCGAGCAAGGGCCTCCGAGCGGTGCCGGTCCTCTGCCGATGCGCCTGGAGTAGCGGAGGACGGGCGCGGAATGGGGTAGCTATGGGGGGGGAGCGGGGGAGGGGGAGAGGGAGGGGGAGGGGGAGGGGGAGGGGGAGGAGGAGGAGGAGGTGGAGGAGGAGGAGGAGGAGGAGGAGGAGGAGGAGGAGGAGGAGGAGGAGGAGGAGGAGGAGGAAGAGGAGAAGGAGGAGGAGGAGGAGGAGGAGGAGGAGGAGGAGAGGAGGAGAGGGAGGAGAGGGAGGAGGAGGAGACGGAGGAGGAGGGAGGAGGGGAGGAGGAGGAGGAGGAGGAGGACGAGAGGACGAGGAGGAAGAGGAGGAGGAGGGAGGGAAGAAGGAGGAGGAGAGGGAGGAGGAGGAGGAGGAGAGGGATGAGAGGAGGAGAAGGAGAAGGAAGGAGGAGGAGGAGGGAGGAACGAAAACGCAAAGGCAGAGGAGGGCGACGCATAGTGCTGGCTACGGGCAGGGGAGGAGGAGGAAGGAGGAGGAGAGGAGGAGGAGGAGGAGGAGGAGGAGGAGGAGGAGGAGGAGTAGGAGCGAGGGGAGGAGAGAGACAGGCGGTTCGGGCGAGAGAGGAGGAAAAAAGAGAGATAAGAAGCCTAGAGAGGAGAACAAGGAGGAGAGGAGGAGGAGGAGGAGGAGGAGGAGGAGGAGGAGGAGGCGCAGGAAGGGGAGGGCGGAGGAGGAGGACGAGGAAGGAGGAGGAGGAGGGACCAAGGAGGAGGGGGCCAGGGGAGGAGGAGGAGAGGAGGAGGATGAGGAGAGGGAGGACGAGGAGGAAGAGGAGGAGGAGGAGGCAGGAGGAGGAGGAAGAGGAGGGGAGGAGGAGGAGGAGGAGGAGGAAGAGGAGGAGGAGGAGGAGGAGGAGGAGGAGGAGGGGGAGCTAGGAGGAGGAGGAAGGAGGAGGAGGAGGAAGAGGATGAGGAGGAGGAGGAGGAGGAAGAGGAGGAGGTGGAGGAGGAACGGGAGGGCAGGGGGCGAGGCGGGTGTCAACGAGGAAAAAGAGATGGGAGAGGGCGGGAGGGGAGGGAGTATACCCGGCCGGCACGGCGGGCGACAGGCCGTGCGGCAGTACAACTCGCGTCAGCACGTTGCCGTGCGGGGCCACGGTGCACGAGCCGCTCGCAGAGCAGCCTCCTCCTCCTTCTCCTCCTCCTCCTCCTCCTCCTCTCCTCCTCCTCCTCTCCTTCCCCCCCTCCTCCTCCTCCTCCTCCTCCCCCTCCCCTCCTCCTCCTCTTCCTCCTCCTCCTGGAACGACTACACGAGGGCCTGAGTCTGGTACCGATGCCAGGGCCCTTAAAGAGGGAAAAGGGGCAGGATAGCTCACTCTGGACTGGGCCTAGACTCGTCTGGCCAGGCATCCCGATTGGGTGGGAGTAGTCCTCTGGCGAGCTTATCCCAAGCTTTCTTGTCAGCTCCAGTCGGGCGCTGGCAGGCCTACCCCAGAATGTTGAAGCGGGTGTGCCCCGAACCACCACACACCTCACACCACCACAGCCCGCGCAGGCACCGAATTCTGTGCGAGCTGTGAATCTGATGGGGAAGGCCTCGACACGGGGCAGCTAGCCACTCGTTGGTGGGAAGCTGGCGGGTCGGTGCCGTCAGGCATATAGTACAGAAAGAGGAGCCTCGCCTTGGAACCACCTGGTGGGCGGTAGCTTGGCGGGCGTCCATTCGAGCTGCAATTCGTTCATCTCGTCGCGCCCTGTGGGCAACCAGGTCTGCTGGGGTCGGGGCTCCTGGGGCCTTGGCTCTTCCTCCTCCTCCTCCGCCTCCTCCTCCTCCTCCGCCTCCTCCGTCTCCCCCTCCTCCCCCTCCACCTCCCCCTTTTCCTCCTCGTCCTCGTCCTCCTCCTCCTCCTCCTCCTCCTCCTCCTCGTCCTCCTCTTCCTCCTCCTCCTACATCCCCATCCTCCCCCCCCTCCAACCTCCTCATCAATCCTACTCATCCTCCTCACCTCGTCCTCCCCTCCTCCTCCTCCTCCTCCTCCTCCTCCTCCTCCTCCTCCTCCTCCTCCTCTGCATCCTCTACAAGTCCCAGCGCCTGGTCTCGTATGCTACGCTTGTCGCTCACGCAGGGTATGCCACAAGGGAACTGCCTGCTGGGGACAGTTTTGCTGAGTTTCTCATCCAAGTATATTGTATTGACGACCTTTCGGCTTGGCAGTCCAGGCATAAAGACGTCAATCTAATCGTCTTCATCGGCGATGTCCTTCAGCAGTGCCAGAGCCAGTCTATCTTCACGGTCCTGCATGCTACGACGGACGCCGCCCAAGATCTAGGGGGTCTGATTGTCGACAAGTTGCAATGTAGCATCGCCGACAACAAGTCTGTCGTCCTGGCGTCGTCGGACACGTTGAAGCAGAAGCTAGCTAAAGCCTTGGGGCCCCACGGAGGCCAGCCGGGAGCTTCAGCTCCAAATCTTGGCATCGATTATTTTCTTGGCCAGAAGCGCAATGTGAAAACACACCGGCCCAAGGCCATGGAACGGCACAAAAACCTTCACGAGAGACTAGGTAGACTCGCGTCGGTCAGAGCAGGGGGATCCAACATCAGCAAGCTGTATGCAGGAGGACTCCAGCAGGCAGGGCACTACGGCACGGAGGTTTTAGGAGCGGATGAAAATGAAGTGAGGGACATCCACTCCACGTTAATAAAGGCCGTGGGCCCGCGATGCTCCACTAGATCTCGCTCCATCAGCCTCCTCCTCCTCCTCCTCCTCCTCCTCCTCCTCCTCAATGATCCCACATGGAGGGTGGGAGTTGGGCAGTGTTTCACTTGGGCCAATATCGCGTGGAGAGCTGCCACTGCGCGAGACGGAGGAATCCCCCTGCCCGAACTCAGGGATTTAGTTCCCCCCATTTTGGCTGCTCCCCCCAAGAGGCGGGGTTGGACTCCAGCGGCCCCTTCGGAGCGTGCCTTCTCTCGCTCAGCAGACTTGTTTGGAAGGACGCCAGTGCGTTCGAGTTTTCGGACAGGGATGGCTCACTCTTCCCCCTCACCTTGGTCTCGCCCGCCTTCCTCTCGCCGCGCTGCAGAAGTCATGGCGGGACAGGCTGGTGGAGCAAGCGAGCGAGCGACTGGGGTGGGTGGGGGATCAGGTCTGCGTTTCTGCTGCCCTCAGCGTCCTCAACTCCCCTTCTCTTACCCCCCGGGAGCGTGGTATCCTCCTCGCCTTCCTCTCCCGGAATATATGGACCAAAGTTGGTCTTCGAGAGGCGGGTCATGAGGTGGACTGCAAATGCCCGTGCGGGCACGAGCATGACAGCATGTATCACAGACTGTTCGAATGCGTCCTTTCGGCGGCCGAGCGAGCTGAGCATTTCAGCTTTGAAGGTATCGATGCTCTCAAGAATGCGGATTGGACTCATCTTCAGGCGGGGCTGGACGTCAAGGTTGAGTTTGACGTCAATGCCCCAGCAGGGCTTGGTCTCGAGAATGCGACCTCGTGGGCGTTGGACCCGAACACCACTCTAGCCCAAGCCTGCAGGGCAACTTGCACCTGGACGGATCGTGCTTGAAAGTATGTCGTAAGTGTAATCACAGACCAGGATGGGCTGCTGTAGGAAAAAACACACAAACAAACACACAACAAACACACACACACAACACACACACACACACACAACACACATACACATACCACACACACACACGCACACACAGGCACGCACACACACACACACACACACGCACGCACAGGCACGCACACGCACGCACACACGCACGCACACACGCACGCACACACGCACACACGCACGCACGCACACACGCACGCACACACACACACACACGCACACACACGCACGCACACACA
>CAUYUJ010015508.1:183734-231234 GCA_963575745.1 Prorocentrum cordatum
TCCTCCTCCTCCTCCTCCTCCTCCCCCGTAGCCATTTTGCCTCAAGACGGAGCTTACCTCCCGTCCCGACTCCAGAGGCTCGAGGACCGAGGTGGAACGGCAGCCCGCCTCAGGCCAGGCTGCCTCGGTCCCAGGCTTCCAGCAACGCACTGCCTCAGTCTCGTTTTTCTGCTGGTCGCCGCGGCGAACGGCCAGCACCCAGTCTCCCCTCAGCCATGGGAGGCTACAAGCAGTGGAAGAAATGCTACTGCCAGACGCCCAACTGCTGGGGCTGGACCTGGCAAGGGCACGGTGGTCACAAGCATTGTGCAGAATGCGGACGCAGTTTCAAGCCTCAGTCTCATCATTCCCGTCCAGCAGGTAACAAATCGGCAGGACATGCTGATGGTGGCAGCACCCAGCAGGCCCCCCGCAACAGGTGGTCTCGCAGCCGTGGTGCCCGTGGTCATGAGGCTCAACAGCAGCAGGATAATGGACCCAAGACGTCCCTCGCTCCCGAGGGCACTGACCCAGCCAAGGACGACGTGGCCATCTGCATTCAGGCTGTTAACTTTTGGAAGAAAACGGTCGGCCAGGAGGGGAAGCAGTACATCCAGGCCTGCGAGGACCTCCGCCTGGCCAAGACCAAGGCGCTCGAGGGCAAGTCGCTGGACGCCAAGACCCAGTCGTTGGCCGACCAGCTCCAGCGGCAGAAGCGCAGGCTCGAGTCGAAGAAGGGTGAAGTTGAAAAGAACCTCATCAGCCTGGACAAGGCAGCCGAGGTGTATGACAAGTCTGTTGAATCGTACAAGGAGCTGCTCGCCGAGGTCTCCCAGCTGGAGGCTCAGCACAGCGTGGCAGCGAAGGCAGCCGTGGCGGAGGCGGCTGCGCGCCTCAACGGCCCTGCCAAGAAGGAAGACACGACCTTGCTCAACTTTGTGGACAGCAGGTTCCCGCAGGGCCTGCCAGCCCACATCAAGCAGGAGCTCGAGGAGGTCAACAAGAAGCTGGAGCAGGAGCGGCAGCAACACCAGCAGCAGCAGCAGCAGCAGCAGCAGCCGCCGCAAGCGCTTCAACCTGGTGCGCCTGATGGTGGAGCACAGCCTGTTGCAGTCCAGACGCCCACTCCACTTGATCGACCTGGAGAAGGGCTTGGGCCTGCTGCAGCCGCCATGGAGGATGACAGCCACCGTGGCGTCATTCGCAAGCACGCGGGGAACGGCGAGCACCTGGTCCTCTCCACCGCCACGGGCATCCAGAGCCTCAGCGAGGAGGCCCAGGGGGCGCAGGACCGCCTCGCCAAGCGCCAGGCCCGTCCTGCCGCTGGTGCACCTGGCGGCACAAGCTCGGGTGAGTCTAAGACGTTGGATGGGTAACAACCTCAGAATATGCACGTTCAATTGTAGCAGTTGGTCTGGAGTCCGTAAGCTCATGGTTTCCAAGGAGGCCAAGGACATCCAGATTATCTGTTGCCAGGAGACGCGTATTCGGGAATATGATCTGGTCAAAGAAACGGAGTGGTGTGCTAACAGGGGATGGTTAGCAATTTTGTCGCCAGCTGTTTTGAGTGCCAAGGGTTTTCCGTGTCAGGGTACTGGAGTACTAGTACGTTCTGGCCTAGACCTTGGAATTACCAAGCTGCCTCTTCCTGAAGGTTTCCAGAAGTCTCGGGCTACTGTCGTCAGCATTGAGGCTCCAGGTCACCAACCTTTCTGTTTAGGATCGCTGTATCTGGCCGACTCCGTCGGCTTGAATGAGGAGAACCTCACAGTGCTGACCAGTGTTGTGCAGGCCGCCTCCGACCAACTCTTGCCGCTCTTGTTAGCAGGTGATTTCAACGTGTGCCCGTCCAAAGTGATCGAAAAGGAGTTCCCGACCAGGGCTGGGGTCCAGGTGATCGTTCCAGACACGCACACTTTGTACACTAAGAAGTCTAAGACAACTATAGATTATTTCATGGGGTCGTACTGTTTCGAGCACTTCTTGAAGCAGCCTAAAGTTCTAGTTGACTACCCGAGTAGTCCACATAGGCCAGTCGTGTTGGATATGGTGATTGGGGCCCCATATCTCATCCCCGTTCTGGAGCAGCCTCAGTTCATCCCAGTGGTCGCCCCTGTGGGTCCTCGCAACATGGTTCCACCGTGGTCTCGAAGTCTTGGGGCTCTGGAGTGTCTGGAGGGACTTCTTGAGGATCGTGATCAGTATGCTGTATGTGGGGACAAGGGGCAGTGCTTTCCTCTTCGGCCAGTTTCGCTTGATGCTTTAGTAGCTGCCGTGGGCGCGGCGCACGGCTACCTAGTGGACGACATGTCCACCACGCTCAGTATCGTTACCGACACGCCGCTCAAAAGTAAGAGGCGCCGAGCTCAGGTGCCAACAATAAGATGGATCCCCGCCAAGGCTGTCGAGGCCAAGGATAGGAGGAGTTGGTGGAATGCAGCAACTGCTTTTAGATGGTTACGGAACAAAGTTATCAACATCAGGAGGGGAGTGGAGGAACAGGACCTCGAGGAGCTCCATCAGGCTCAGCTCGACCTCGCCTCACCGCCGGCTGATTTGGAAGTAGTTGCAGAGCTTGAAGCTTTAAGAACCAGTGTACGCACGTGTATTCAGGCCACGCTTTTGGATGCCACCCACAGCGAGCCCAATTTCGAGCTCATCGCCACCGTTTTCGAAGATCTGGACTCGGAGATTTCAAAAGCTCTGGACCGTGAAATCGCCAGGGACCGAACCGACGACCGTCAATCCTGGAAGCTTTGGGTCACTGAAGCCATGGGGAAAGGTGTGGGGTGGGCCCACAGATGGAGTAGTAGACTGACGGCTTGGCAACCCTCAAGAGTCTGGAGCCCTGCTAAAGCCCGCTGGTCTGGCCGTCCGATCGATATGTTGGAGGCGGAACAGCAGCGTTTAAGTAAGCTGTGGCGAGCTCGACCTGAGGAGCCCGCCCTTCTTCAAGCAGAACTGCGAGGTGAAGACCTTGCAGACATTTCAGCAGATCAGTTGCGCGAAGCCAGTCGCAAATTCAGTAGTACCACAGCTAGGACCTGGGACGGGATCCACCCCAGACACTTCAGCCTCCTCGAGGACGCCCAGCTGGTAATTGTGTGTAGGCTCCTAAGGTCCATCGAGAAGATAGGGGCCTTTCCGACGCAGATAAGAGCGATCGTGACGGTTCTGATCGAAAAGCACAAACCAGGTCCTCACCCAGGTCCTAGCTACAGGGGTATAGGTATGATGCCTGGTCTTTGGAGAGCTCGGGGCAAGCATCGTCAGCTTGAGTTTCGTGCTTGGGAACGTGCTCACCCTCGTAGATATCTAGCTCATCAAGCTGGTAAAGGTGTTTTGGAAGTTGTATTCGAGCAAGCAATGCAAGCAGAAGGGCAATTCTTGGGAGAAAAGAAAGTTTTCTCTGCAGCTGTTCTTTGGGATTTATCCAATTATTATGAATATGTGGATAGGGAACTCTGGAGGGATAGAGCTCAGGATACCAATTTCTCGGATTCCCTGGTAGTTATCATTAGCAACCAGTACCAGGCGCCCAGGACTGTAGCCACGCGATCCTCAGCCGCCTTACCTGCAGGTTGTCCAGAGCGAGGTATAGCTGCAGGCTGCTGGGCAGCCACTTTTGTTGTGCAGCAGTACTGCTTGCCGCCCATCGACATCTGGGTGGCCCAGAACCCCAGAGTGCAGCCTACCATTTTCATTGACGATTTCCTGCTTGCCAGCCAACAGCAAGCCGAACAAATTGATAGCAGATCTAGTCACGGCCTCAGCCAGTATGCATCAGTCGATCGTCGTCGATCTTAAGTGTGATATCGCAAAGCACAAGGCTGCTGTTGTGGCTTCGACGCCGAGGATCAAGGCCGATCTTGCGGCCAAGCTTGGCCAGTGGGCCGGCCCTCAGGCTGGTCTGGCCGAGACGGCAGCCACTAACTTAGGAGTCGACTTCACTGCAGGAGCCAGACTAAGGAGCAAGGGAAGGAAAACTTTGAAAGGAAGAGCCTGCAAGTTGAAGCTGAGACTTCGTCGCCTGCGCGCTCTTCGTGCTGCTGGAGCTGACACTCGTAAAGTTTGGAATACGGGGCTCCAACAAGCTGGTTATTTTGGGACTGAAATTCTTGGGCTGTCTGTTCAGGAGCTCCAGGAGGCACAATCGCTGTTCTTGAAGGTTGCTGGGCCCAAGTGTGCTACGCGTTCTCGGGCCTTGTCGCTCGCTGTCCTAGAGGACCCTACCTGGAGATCCGCCCTGGGGCCATGCACGTACTGGAGCATCATCGTTTTCCGAGCCGCCCAAGACCCAAGGAAATCAGAATTCACCCCGCCCGAACTCCGACAACTTGCTGCCAATATCCTGGACAAGCCACCCTCGGGATGGGGAAGCATACGAGGTCCTCTTGGGGCGGTTTATTTAAGTCTGCCTAGAGTTGGCTGGTCATGGACCAGCCCCATGGAGTTCATGAGTGGGGAGGGCGAGGTCTACCCGCTCACCACCAGTTCGCCTGCGCTCATCCGTCAGACGCTGGAGGCAGCTTGGCACGACAGGCAGGCGGAGCAGGCGGCCATCAAGATAGGAGTGCCAGCAATTGATATGTCGCACGCCAAAGCAGCAGTTGCAGATAACATATTATCTAAGCAAGATCGAAGTCTTCTCGTCTCGTACCTGACCCAGTCGATATGGACCAAGTGTAGACTCAAAGAAGCGGGTTACGACATTGACACCACGTGCAAATGCGGGGCCCCCCAGGACCACATATCCCACCGCCTTCTGGGGTGCCCCAATTGTGCTCAGCTTCGGGATGAGTTTCTTGAGGAAGGAGATGTGGAAGCCCTGAAGGACCCAGCAGCCTTTGCCACGTGTGCGGGTTTTCCAGAGCCGCCCCCTTTCAAGGTCCCGCGGCCCGTAGGATTAGGTTTGAATGAGGCTGAGTTTTGGTCCCGTGACGGCCGTCAACCCGCGGAAGTTTTCGTTGGCGAGGTTTACGTCGACGGCAGCGTGGCCAAATCGGGCCACTCTTGGTTTCGCGCCCCAGGCTGGGCTACGGTAAAATGTGACCCCCATGGGGAAATAGAAGCCTACTTGTGTGGGCCAGTAGGCAGCGCGCTGCCGCCTACCTCCCCAGCGGCCGAATTCCTAGCTTATTTAGCCAGCAGCCAATTTAGAGGAATAACTAAGACCCACTCCGACTTTAAGGGAGTCGTGGCCTGCCACAATTCTGGACTCCCTGCCAGTAGGAAGAATATATATGACGGGCTTGGTGCTATGGCCAAGCTTGGAGAAGCCAGCCGCGACGGGGGTTTTGAAGTTGCTAAGGTCAAAGCCCATCAAGATTTAGATTCCCTCGAGCGCTACTCAGACGAGTGGCGCCACGCCTCGGGAAATGACGCAGCTGACAGAATTGCAAAATTAGCTGCCTCTCGCCTCCCCCAGCTCTCTGCCAACGAGCGTGACGCCCAGCAGCAGCTCGACCAGAGACTCAGAAGGTTCCTTCGGTTTGTGCCGAAGGCCCTCGCGTCGTGGCCTCCTATTGCGCCGAGGGTTGGGGGAAAGGCCCTGGAGGGGCCTGTGAAGGCCGCCAATCCTGCTGTCGGAGCTGGCTCAATCGCGGCAGTGTGGCAAGGCGGAGTTAACCCTGGGGGCTCCTCGGGCTCTGGAGCTGCGGCGGCTCCTCCCCCTCCCCGTCCCCTCAGGGCCGCCCGTGCTCGCGTGGGGCACGTCTGGACGTGGCAGAAGAATCGTTGGCTCTGCTGCGTTTGCCACTCGCGATGCCGCTCCGACAAAGTAAAGATTTCACGTGAAAAGGAAAGGTGCCCAGGCAATGCTGCTAGACTAGCTAAGCTAGGCATGCAGCCCAATGGGCACAAGTTATTTGTTTATGATAGCAGTGTTGATGAAAGTTTTATTGTTGCATGTCACCTGTGCGGCAGTTATTCAGAGTGTACTGTGAAGAGCCTCCAGAAGAGTTGTCTCAAGAAATTCAAGTCACACTTTTCAGAAGGCGCCCATGCGCGCCTCCAGGAGGGGAGACATCCACGGGCCTCTAAGACGAGTCCCATTGTCTTCAAGCCTCCGATTTCAATCGATGCGGTTGCCGCTCAGGCAGCCCAGGCGCTCGAGTCGCAGTAAGCGAAGTCGAACCCCTTCCGAAGCCGTGCGATGGTCCTCCTCCTCCTCCTCCTCCTCCTCCCCCTCCTCCTCCTCCTCCTCCTCCTCCTCCTCCTCCCCCGCGCCCTCCTCATACCCATCCTTCCAACCAACATCATCCCTCGTGCTTGTTATGTTGGAGCGGGAGCCCTCGTCATCACTATTGTCGATGTGATGCGTTTTTCACCATAAGCGGTTTTGCTTTGCAGGTCAAAAGAGGCAAAGCCCTCCCTCCGCCCTAGCGTCGGCAGGGCTTGTAGCAGTAAGCGGCGTCGGGAAAGGAGGCAGGTGGATGTGGCAGAAGTGAACTTCACCACTGCTACTCTTGTGTGTTCCCCTCCTCATTCCGCCCGCGCGGTGGGCGGGCGGGCGCAAAGAAAAAACACGGGCCTCCGTTGGAGGCATATGTGATCAGCAGGAAACATCACCGCGGGATCTCCATCCCAAGAAAAAAGGGTCCTCCACCAGCGCTGCCAAAGTAAAGGGAACCGACCTCCCCCGGAAGCGGTAGCCAGACATGGATGGGCGTGTCCCGGGATCTTTGCCCCGAAAGTCCTCCCCAGGAGGACGACAAGGGCTGGGGCTCAGCCGTCTGCGGGATATTCGCCCCGCGCTGTCCCCCACAGGAGGATAAAAGTACTCGGCGGAGACTCCGCTCCGAGACGCCCATCCACGCGAGAATTGGGCCATCCAAGGAGGATATCGGCAGTTCCTCCTGCTCCAAACAGTCGGGTCAACAGCTGCGACTACTACTCTGGTCTGCTACCCGACCTTGTGACGATCGAACCTCTCGTGGTCCTCGTCCGTCTCCAGCAACTCGCGGACGTTACCGCGGAGAAACGTAGCACGCCAGCAGCCCGCTCCCATGCGGCCCTTGATCGGCGCAATCTTCAGGCATACGTCGCGACTGGCTTTGGCGTCCCTGATGCATTTGTTCAGCTCCCGCGCGTCCGCATGGGTCGGTTCATCATGTAGCTTCTGGTGTCGGTTCGTCTCGAAAGCCTTATCCAGCCGGCACTGTCCGGCTAGCAAATGCAGGGGGCCCGCCGCCGACTGAAACTCCGCCCTACCGAGCGGGGGAAGCGGCGCCCCCCCCTTCTCCGCCCGCCACAACTGACCGCGCCCAAGCGTCCGTCGAGAAACTCCAGCACGCTGACTTCGACAGAAATCCCGGCCACTCGGACACGACGTCCAGCGTAGAAGTCGCCGTTGCCAGACGGGAACCTCTCCATGAGCTTGCCCTCCATGCTGCACGCCATCGCGCTGCCATCGCGTGCAATCGTACAATCATCAACATAGGCGATCAGCGCGCCCGCGAGACGGTCGCCCTGGAAAAAGCAGCAAAAAAAAAACACCACGTCCAGCTGCAACTGCTCCCAGCCCATTTTTTCGACCAGGGTATTGCGGAAGGTGTTGAACCGCGCTCGCGGAGCGCCGGGCAGCCCGTGCACTGCCTTTTCGATATTGAGCGACTGGCCTGGCTCAAGCCCGGGTAGACCACCCCGGACCCTGGTGTGGCCCCCCCTGTAGGAAGGCGCTCGAGATGTCACCGATCGCTAACTGGGGAAGCCAGCCGAGGTTCGCGAACAGCTGCGGCAAGACGTGGAAGCCGGATCGTTGCGCGGTGGGAGCATCGGTCTTCACCGTTCCCAGCTTCGCGTCGGGATCGCGCCGGCCCTGCGCGCTCAGCCGTACCATTGCTTTCGCGGGCAACGGCGCCCCGGTGCCGCGCAGAATAGTGCTCTTGTCTTTTAGCTTCATGTCGCTGCTGAGGATCCGCCGACGGCCCACCGCCCGCAGCACTTCTTCCGACTCAGCCGGCCTTGCAGCGCAGCAGCGAATTCAATTCCTTCTCTATGGCGGCGCGAAAGTCTTTGCGGTGTGCCAGCGCGATATCTTCCCAACTCAGCTCACGGCCCTGAGACTTGCGGTCTAGCACAGCGGACGCCGCCCCCCTGTTGTGCGCCGACATCACTTCGTGCGCAGCTCGAGGGTCGGATTGCTCGGGCCCGTCCATTCGCCGCACCGCCGCGGGCATCTCTACCGCGGCAAGCGTCGCTTCGCGCCTCCGCAGCGCGAGCATTCGATCCGCGGGGGGCCGGCTCACTTCCCTGGAATTCATCATCTGAGCCCATCGAACTCGATGCTCGGCGCAGCGCCATGTCCCTCCGTGCTTTCCAAATGTGGCACGCAGCGGCCATTGCGCCACAGGGTGCCGCGCCTCTGGTGTCACCCGTGCCCAGGCATCATACAAGCCTTGGGCAGGCTGTCCCCGTTTGGACAATGCCCAGCCCGGGGCATTTGCGCACCGCGCCAGCTCCGGGGGGAGGCCCGGGGGCAGACCGCTTCCTTGAGCAGCCCCGGAATTCGCGGCGACGCCATCCGCGACCTCGGCGTTCTCGATCTTCTGCCACAGGGTCGCCCTCCCTCGCCGAGGGCGGGGGCCCATCGCGCCCCGCCCCCGGCCGCCTCGAGGTCCTCCGGCTCAGGGTTCAGGCCCGTGAGGTCCTCTAATTCCTCGCGACTCATCGCCCGGCGCATCTCGTCGAGCGACCGGCACAGCTCCCCCTTCTTCTGCCAGGCGCTCCCCTTCGGGACTGAGCGGTCTTAGGTGTTCGCGGGCAACCAGGAACAGCCCCCCACCGCACTGCGCCCGCATGTCGTCGTTCTTTCGGCCGAACACCGTAGCAGGACCGCGCCGCTCGGGCTCGTTCACCCGCCGGCCCCTTTCAGCGCGGAAGGGCCGGAAGAAGAACACCAGTTCTCCTTCGCTCCAGTCCTTGAGGTTGCCGCGGCTCCGCGCGGCTACTGCTCTCTGGACCAGCTCCTGGGTCCGTGTCGCGATGAGGGATTGTTGGCAGTGTTCGCGGATCTTGAGCCGACTGGTCAGCGGGTCGCCTTCTTCGGTGACGAGGGGCGGTAATTCGCCGCCTTGCCCTCGTGCCGGCGCCCGCCCGCCAGCTTCATCTTCTGTCCGAAAAGCAATAGAGACGGGCTGTGGCCGCGCTGCCCAGGGCAGTGATTGAGCGCGGAGGCCGTCTCCCAGGCGAAAATCTTCATTTCGTCCAGACCGCCGTGGGCTCTGCGCTGGATGCTCTTCTTTATCATGCCAATTGCCTCCTGGATCCGGCGCTCCATCTTGCCCTTCTGCCAAGGCGCGCGCGCCGCTGTCGGGTCGCAGGCGCTTCCGCCGCGCGAAAGGGCGCCCGCAAAACTGCCGCTCGCAAGCCCCCGCTCGACGTCGGACTCGAACTGGTCGGCCCGCGACAACCCACCCATCATTATCGCCCCCGCAATTCTTCGCTGCCGCGCGCCTGTGCAAGCCCGATAACGCAATATCCCGCGGCCGCGCCCTGCGCCGACAGGAACCGCCAACCCTCGCCACTATGATCGCTGACCCTGAACAAGCCTGCCTGAACCACCTCGTTGAACGTCAGATCGTCTTCGCGCAGACGGGCGGGGCGAGGGGTCGTCTGCGCGGCCGTTCGGCGCGGCCCGAGCACCGCGTCGCCTCGGCGCCGGCAGCGGCCACCTCGGACCCCCTGCTTTCGCCGCCAGGCACGCAAGGTCGTCCGGACTGGCGCGTCCCGCGCTGATGCGCGGCCTCCTCAGATTCCGCCAGAGTTCGGGCTCCGCGCGCTATCGCATGGTCTTCCCAGCCGTCGCGCCGGGGAATTGGAGCGCAATTAAAATGGCCGCTCCACTGTCTTTCACCTGAAAAACGGCCGCAGAAGCGGCGATCTGATTTTTCTGTCGATTTGGCCCGACCTGGACGCAACGCGATATCGCAGCTTGTCTTTCGCCACATCGCTAAAACTCCAACGCCGAATTGCGCGCATGGGTCCGTAGTGCACGCCCCACCAGACCTCGCCATGTTGCACCGCGATGCGCTGCCTCATCCGCCCAGAAATGGTCGACGCCATCAGGGCCCGATTTTGCCCCCGATTTTGCGCCCGATTTTGCGTCCGATTTGCGTCCGATTTTGCGTTCGATTTGCGTCCGTTTTTGTCAGATTTAAAATCCGATTTGCGTCTGATTTATTTTAGTATTGAATCGACGCAAACAAACGGCCGCGAAATCGGACGCGAAATCGGCGCACTTCTGGGCGCACTTCCGGGCGCTCTTTCGGGCGCTCTTCCAGATTCGCGTCTGGGCCATATTCTGGGAATTCTTGATGGCGCTTTCCTGGGCGCTGCTCTCGGCGCTCTTCTGGGCTCGCCTGGGCGCTCGCCCCAGCGCGCGCCAAGGCGCTCTTCCGCGCGGTGTTCTGGTCGCCCCCAGCGCGCCTTCTGGGCACCAGGCGCGCGCCCCATTTGCACTGTGAAAACCGAAAAACCAAAATAATAAAAAGCAAATCTGCTCTGCCACCGCGGCGAGGTCACTGTCTTCTTCCGTCGCGGCCTCAGGGTAGCAAGCAACTGGGGGCCCCGCCCCCCTGAGCCCCGTGCCGGCGCGACCCGACGCGGGGCGTCGTCTGGGCCGACTGATCCTTTCCGGCTCTGAGCCTCGGAGAACCGTCGCAGCCCCCGCGGGGCCCGAAGTGCCACATGACGCCGCCGCGCCTGAAACCAGCCAGCTGGACCGCCTCCCGTCGTGACGACAGCGCACTCCATCCGGACTTCGGCGGCGGCATCCGCGCAGTTGGTGGGCCACCAAATCCGACACTGCGCGGCGCCTTCGCCCCGCCGACCCGGCGAGTCACGCAGGCCGCCGCGCGCCGTCTCGACCGACGGCTCGGCGGACAGCGCCGGGATATGGGGTCGGCGTTCCGGATCGGCGCGCAGCCTCCGAGCCCCTCCTGAGTCTCGACCATCCTAAACGCGAAGTCCTCCAGCGCTCGTTGGTTTCTCCGCCGATCCGCGCTGCTTCCTACTAGCTGGGACTTCGTTGCCGTCGAGCCCCCGCTCGGAAAATCTCGACAAACGCCGGCATCGCCAGGGCAGCGTCTCGGTTCTCTCCCCGACTCAGGTCCCCGTCGCAGGTCGCGCCCCACGGCCGCAGGCACCGCCGGCCGATCTTCGACCCTGCGCAACCGACCTCGCTCGGGCCACTCAAGAGCTCCACCGCGTCCACTCAATCAGCGCCCCAGCGCTGTTGGGCCGCCGCTGGTCTGGCGCGCCTAGTCTCCGAGCACGCCCGCGGCGAACGCGACTATCGCGAGCAGAGCCCCGAACCACTTCCTGGCCCGTTCGGCGGCCTGCCCCGCCAGGCGTCGGCCCCGGGGGACGCCGCCTCCTATCCGGCCCGACTGGCCTTCGTGGCGGCCAGCACTGGTCGCGTCGCGCGGCTCTCCGCAATGGCGCCGCAGGGGGCCGAGGGCCCCTCCCCGGGGCTCGCCTCCACGGGCGCCTCCGTTTCTATCCCCCCGGTCCCCCTCTTGAAGATCAGGGCCCTCGGCCTTGGCCCTGGGGCCGGGCGCCGTTGCTCGCGTGCTGCCTGGCGCCTCGGATGATCCCCCCCTTGTTTTGTCGAGCCCGTCCGCTCTTGTCCGCCCGATCTCTCTGATCGCAGCCTCTTCCTGCAGCTTAGCCGACGCCATCTTGGTCAAACCCTTCGGCAGGGTGGTTCGCGGATCGCCCTCCGCCACCCCCCCATCCTGGGAGGCGCCCTCTCCTCGCCCGAAGCGCAAGAATCAATTGACCAACGGTCTCTGCTTCCGCTCGATCGCGACGCGCCCCCAGCTCCTGCGCGGCCATCGCCGCCAGCTCGGCCTTGCCCATCTCAGATGCTCCGAGCGCGGCCTTCCCTCTGCCAAAGGGCCCCACTTCCGTCTCCAGGAATCCCACCGGGAGATCCTGGAACCAAGCCTTCCAGACCAGGAAGACCACATGCAGAGCTGGTCTCACTCGCGCGGCCCCGGCGCGGAACTGCGCGACCGTCGGGCACCGTGGCGGCGCCCGCTCGCGCGCGAGTGCCTCTTCCGCCCAGGATCTCACCAGCTCGCCGTCGCGGGAGTCTTGAGCCGATAGGGGCTGCGGTCGCCGCCGTCGCCGCGGTCTCGTCTTGCTTGTTTTCCGCGGCCTCGTCTCGTTCGTCGTCGGCTCGGGCCCCGTCTCTGTAGAGCGCGCGGCGCGCGCCCTCGGGGAACGGGCTGCGCCCGTAGGAAGCGACCTCGGCCCCGTTCAGGCACTGGCCCGCTGCTTCGCCAACTCCCGCGCCTGGCCCCGTCGACCCGTAGTCGAGGGCGGACGTCGCCATGTGCCCCGAGCGCAGCTCCGTGAGCGGCAATCGGTTCCCACCGGCCGCGCACGGGGCGACCTCGCCCCTCCCCCCGCGCGGACGCGCGCCTCCAGCTTCTTCAGGGCACCGCCCGAGATCAACGGGGGCGCGCCCTCGCCCACGAGGCCGAGGCGGACCACGACCCCCTTGCCACCCCATTCCATGGGCACCATCGCCGCCGCGTCTCTGTAGATCGCGCTGCCTGGCCCGAACCGATAGGGCTCGCGTTCCTTCGCCGTCTCCTGTCTCGGCGATCAATCAGAACGGTCCGCGGGCCCGCGAACGCGGCCTCCTCCTCGCGCGTAAGCTCCGCGTCGCCGACGGGCTGGCTAACCACAGCCACCGCTCTTCACCCGTCCTTGCCAGGGGCCCCAGGCACTCCGGGTCGCCCTTCCCGCGGCCCAGGCGGCCGCAGCGCTTGCGCGGAAGAGTCTGCGTTAGCCTCTTGACCACTCGGCATCGGCACCGCTACCTCCATTTGCGCCGCCGCGGTAGAAGTTGCGCGCCTTCTCCGCCTCGGCGCGGCCCTTCTTTGCCAGGGTCATCATCGCGGTGCTATCCGTCAGGATGGCCCGTAACTCCTCAGGAACCCCTTCGTGATCAGCCGCTTCTTCCCCCTGATCGTCCTCAGACTCCATCTCCTCGTCGTACTCCGCATCTTCGGGCCCCTCGCCGTCGTCCTCCGCGGCGCCATCAGGGTCGCCCTTCTGGCCCCCGCGCGCCGCGTGTACGGCGCGCCCCCCGCCTCGGCCCGCGGCCCTTCCTGGCCTTCGACGGTTCCAGTTCAGGCACTCTCGGTGGGCTCCGCCTCCGCCGCCCGCGCTTGGCGGCAGGGTTAACATCCCCCGCGGCGTCGATGCGCGGGGCAGGCGCAACTTGGCGGAGCCCCACAGCTTCGTGTAGACCAGTTCGGTGCCAGCGTCTGCGATGATATGGCTCTCCTTTTCGCCGTCCACTCGCAGCTTCATGAGGAAGTGGCGTGCCTGCAGGTGTTTGTTCAGAGGGTCGCCCATGGCCTTCTCGAGCTCGCGGATCTTCGTCTCGCAGCGCGGCTCGAAGGCCAGCGCCTCCTCGCTAACGTTGCGGGCGAGCTTCTCCACGAGCTCGCCAACCAGCGTGCCAACCTTCAGCGTCTCCTGCAGGTCGCACTTGCTGTGCAGGTAGCACAGGATCACCTGCGCGCTGTCGGGCACGGCGAGCGCCTCGGGGTCGAAGTTCCCCGCCTTCGCCGCAGCGCCCCCCTTGAGCCTGGAGAGCAGCCGACCGCCCCGCCGCTGAGGCGGGATCGAAGTGTTCAGCTCAAAAATCTTCACCCGGCGCTCGCAGGCACGGAGCGGCACCGACTTGCCGTCGCACTCGGGGACGTACTTCTTGTCTCACCAATCGCGCGTGTCTCCGTCTCCGGCGGCTCCGCCCACGGCACGCCAGCCGTCGCAACTCCAGGTCTCCGACCGTTCGCTGGACGACCGATCCCGACCCGGGTCGGCCCTGGCCTCCGTCGCCCACCCGTGCTGGGCGGGCGCCGCGTCCGGCTCCAGCCTGAGGGGGCCCCAGCGCCGCTGCTCCTCGGACCATGAACTTCCCCACTCACGCCAAGGGAGTCCGTGAGTGCCCCAGTCACTCCACGAGTCCCATCCGCCAAAGTAGCGCCGCGCGTCGCCCACGGGGGCCTCCCGCACCGCGGGGGGATCCTCTGGCACGCGCCGCAGTGTCCGCGTGCCGCGGTCGGCCCGCGCACCGTCGTCAGTCGATCGGAAAACGCAGTTTTCTGTGCCACCGGCCCGGGGACTACCCCCTTCCTCCGCGCGCCGTGCGAGGGCTCGAGCTGCTGCCGCCCAAGCGTCGATGTCCCTAACTGAGGACATGCTGCTTCTCCACTGGGGTCAGGCCTCGCTGAGGCTCCTCCGCCGCAACCTTCGCGGCGGCACTCCGTGCCGTGGATCGAACCCGCTCGACGGTAGCTCCGCAACCACAAGCGGTTATGCCTTGCTGCAGGCAGGTCAAAACAAGCAAAACCCTCCCTCCGACCAATTTCAACAACTAGCATTGACGTCATTATGTGCCTGCCCACCAGCGTGTTCGTCATCGTTCTGACCATCACCATCATCATAGTCATGATCATCAGAAACACCAGCATCAGCTTATCATCATCATCATCATCATCATCATCATCATCATCATCATCATCATCATCATCATCATCATCATCATCATCACCATCATCAATGATCAGCATCAGCATCATCAGCATCATCATCGTCATCTCTTTCGTCATCATCATCGTCGTCATCCCCAGCATCATCAGGATCATCATCGTCATCATCATCATCCGCATCAGCATCAACAGCATCATCCTCATCAGCAGCAGGATCATCGTCACCACCAACACCATCATCACCCTCATCGTCATCATCAGCATCATCTTCAAACCATCATCATCAACTGCCCCATCATCATCCTCTTCGGCATCATCATCATAAGCAGCATCACCAACATCAGAAACATCATCATTACCAGAATTAGAATCATTAGCATCAGCATCATCATCAGCAGCATCAGCAGCAACAACATCATCATCACCAGCATCATCAGCATCATCAGCAGCATCAGCACCATCGTTATTGGCATCGTCATCACAATCATCAATCTTATCGTCATCAGCATCAACACCCTCATCAGCATCATCATGATCATCCTCATCATCATCCTCATCATCATAATCGACATCATCATAATCGCCGACGTCGTCAGCATCTTCACCCGCAGCAGCGGCAGCATCGTCATCATCATCATCAGCATCATCATCAGCAGGCTCATCATTATCATCAGCATCATCATCGTCAACATCATCAGCATCATCATCATCATCAGCATCATCGTCAGCACCGTCATCATCATACATCACCATCATCCTCATCAGCATCAGCATCAGCAACATCATCAGCATCAGCAGCACCATTTTCATCATCACCCCCATCCCAGTCATCATCATCATCATCATCATCAGCATCATCGTCAGCACCGTCATCATCATACATACTCTTCATTGTCGTCAGCATATTTAGACGCAGCAGCGGCAGCATCGTCGTCATCATCAGCATCAGCAGCATCATCATCAGCAGCTTCATTATCATAAGCATCATTATCATCAGCATCAGCATCGTCGTCCTCTTTATCATCATCATCATCATCATCATCATCATCAGCATCATCATCATCATCCTCATGATCAGCATCGTCATCATCAGCAGCACCATCATAATTATCACCATCAGCATCATCATCATCAGCAGCATCATCATAATCCGCCGATCCGGCGTGTGAGTTCGAAAAAGCCTCGGCTACAGCCTACACCCTACAGCCTGAGCTTCAACTCTGCTGGGGGGGGGCCAGGGTGGCTCTGCCGGGGAAGGGGGGGAGGGGGGGGGGACGAGCTGTGATCCGTTTTCCGGAGGGGGTCCTGGGGCTTGTCGCGGCTACCCGCGTGTCTCTGGGGAGGGCATTTTTTGACACCCCTCACGAGGATCGTGCCTCCGAGGGGGTTCCGAACTCGAGTACCCCCCCCCCCCCTCCCGCCCCAAGAAGCTCCCAAGAGGCCCAAAAAAGCTCCCAAGAGGCCCCCAAAAAGCTCCAAGAGGCCCCAACGAGGCCCCCAAGAGGCCCCAAAGTGGCCCCAAGAAGCCCCGCAACTGCCTAAGAGGCCCGGGGGGGTCTCAAAACTGCCTCCCAGAGGCCCCGAAGAGGCCAACCACGAGATCCCAACCAACATCCATGAGGCCTCTGACCCACCACCCAGGCACAGTGGCGGGATAGGCCGAAGGCCACTAGATCCGCCGCCCCCTGTTGATTCATCACAGGGGTGCCTGGCGTGCTGAACTTCTTACGGTTGTGGTTTTGGTTCTTTTCCAAAAGAACTCTCCCAATGGGTTCCGGCGCGTCCCGCCGGGGTCCCGGGAGGATGCCAAAAGATCTTCCAGAGGTGGTTGCAAAGGGTTTTGCCGTTCCAGACGGCTCCAAGATGGCCCAAGATAGCCATCAGGATGCCTCCAAGACGGCCAAGATGCCCTCCGAGACGGCTAAGATGGCCCCAAGATGCCTCCAAGACGGTCCAAGAGGCACCCAATACGGCCTAAGGTTGCCTCAAGATGGCCCAAGACGGCCCAAGAGGCCCTCAAAGGGCCTCCAAGACGGCCCAAGAGGCCTCGGGTCCTCCAGGAAGGCCCGAAGAGGCCAAGATCGTTGATTTCCGTTGGGTTTTTGACAGATTTTGGCATTTGCGCCTTTTCGGCTTTCCGACGGCCCAAGACGGCCCAAGAGGCCCCCAAGATCGCCCGAGAGGCCACCAAGAAGGCCCCATGACGGCCCAAGAGGCTCCCACGACGGCCCCAAGAGGGCCCGAAGACGGCCGGCCCGAGAGGCCTCCAAGACGCCCACGATGGCCTCCAAGACGCCCAAGATGGCCTCCAAGACGGCCCCGAAGCGCCCCAAGAGGGCCCCGGCCCAGAAAGGCCCCCAAGACGGCTCCCGACGGCGTCAGACGTGCCAGGAACCCACCAAGATGGCCGAAGTTGGCTCGAAGCTGGCCCAAGACGGCCCAAGAGGCCCCCAAGAGGGCCTCCAGAAAGGCCAGAAGAGGCCAAAAACCTTGATTATCATGGGGTTTTTGACGGATTTTGACATTTGCTTCTTTTCGTCCTTCCGACGGCCCGAGACGGCCCAAGAGCCCCCAAAGATCGCCGAAAGATCGCCCAAGAGGCCTCCAAGATGGCCCCAGAACGGCCCAAGAGGGCCCCAAGACGGCCCCATGAGGCCGCCAAGACGGCACAGGAGGCCTTCAAGACGCCCAAGATGGCCTCCAAGAGGGCCCTGGAGCATTCCAATATGGCCCCAAGTCGGCCCAGAAAGGCCTCCTAAACGGCTTCCGACGGCGCCAGACGGACCAGGAGCCCACCAAGACGGCCGAACATGGCCCTAAGGTGGCCCAAGACGGCCCAAGAGGCCTCCAAGAGCGCCTCCAGGAAGGCCCGAAAACGCCAAAATCATTGATTTCCCATAGGTTTTTGAAGGATTGTGGCATTTGCTTTTTTTCGGCCTTCCGACGGCCCGAGACGGCCCAAAGAGGCCCAAGAGACCCAAGACACGGCCCCAAGAGGCCCCCAAGACGGCCCAAGAGGTCTCCAAGACGCTCAAGGTGGCCTCCAAGACGGCCCAAGAGCCCTCCAAGATGTCCTCCAAAAAGGCCCGAAAGGGTCAAAATGGCTTCCAGACGGCCAAGATGACCTTCAAAGATGCCCACGTGTTCCCCGAAGGCTTTCCAAACCGATTCGGGGAACACGTGGTCCGATAGCTTGGCAGGTCTGGCCTCAACGTTCGGCCACACAGGCGCTTCCAAAAACGCAGGGGGCGGCGGTGATTCGCCGTAGGCGTCTTCGATAAATGCAGAGTGAGAAGGGGAGGGGGGGAAAAGAGAGGAGGGACGAGGGCGAAGGAGGATCACATCAGTCAGAGCGCCCCGGATCGGCGGCACTGGCCGGAGGCCACTACAGTCATCATCACAAACGCTCATAATAATCATCATCCTCTTCATCAGCAACAGCATAATCAGCAGCAGCATGATCAGCAACATCATCATGATCTGCATCAACGCCAACATCATCATCATCACCACCACCATCATCAAATGCAGCAGCAGGGGTCATCATTATCATCATTGTCATCATCAACCGGATCATCAGAATCATCATCAGCAGCAGCATCATCAGCAGCAGCATCACGTCACCACCATCCATCACAACTGCATCATCATACACGCCAGCAGCAACATCATCAGCATCGTCATCAACATCAGCATCATCATCATCACCGTCAACATCATCATCATCATCATCATCACCAGCAGCATCATCGTCATCTGCAGCATCATCAGTAACATCATCACCATCATCATCTTCATCAACAGCATCATCATCAGCGCCCGCAGTAGCATCATCAACCAAATCATCATCCTCATCATCAGCAGCAGCAGCCTCATCATCAGCAGCATTCATCAGCATCACCAGCACCATCATCATCATAATTGAGATCATCATCATGATCAGCATCAGCATCAGCATGACCAGTATCAGCATCGTCATCATCATCAAAATCAACATCGTCATCGTCATTCTCATCAACACCACCATCATCAGCATCAACATCATCATCAGCATCATCACCAACATCTTCATCAATATCATCAACATCTTCCTCTTCCTCATCAGCATCAGCATCAGCCACCGTGTCATTATCAGCTGCATCAACATCATCATCAGCATCAGCATGACCCCCAGTATCATCATCGTCACCGTCATCACCGTCACGAGCATCATCACAATCAGCATCGTCGTCGTCATCATCATCATCAGCATCACCATCAGCATCAGCATCATCAGCATCACCAACATCATCAGCATCAGCATCAGCATCAGCATCACCCTCATCATCCTCATCATCATCACCATCATCATCATCATCACCATCTGCAATATCCTCAATACCACCATTATCATCATACCCCGTCCTCCGATGCCATCCTCACCTTGCACTGCCACCCTCGGAACCGAGCTCGAACGAGCCAAATGGCCTTCGGGACTGAGCGCGAACGACCCCGATCGCCCTCGGAATCCTGCGCAGACGCGCCAGATCTCCCTGGGTGCGATGCGCTAACGGGCGCGACAGAGGCGGATCGTCCTCAGGGCGATGCGCGAAGAAGCGCGGACGATTGCGAACGACCTGGGCCACTCTTTTTTTTGGTCGCGGCCGCAGGCGAGAGCGCAAGCAGTGAGTCGTAAGTCCGGGGCGCGGGCCTACTAATTGACAACAGGTGCAAACTAGAGCCGCGCACCTTAACTGCCTAAGCTGCCTAAGCGGCGCCTCAAGTGAGCTGCAGGCTGCACTGAGTGTGGATGCCAGGGCCAGGGGCAGAGACCTGGGCCACTCGCGCAGATTCGGGCATTGTCCCGAGGGTAATATGGGTCGTTCGCACATCGTCCCGCGTGCGCGCCTCCGCCTCCGTCTCCCCCTCCCCTCTCACCCACCCTGACTCGTTCTGCATCTCCTCCCACAATCCCCCTCCTCACTACCCTCTCCTTGTTCTGCTCCAACCCTCCCTGAACTCAGCTGTTCATCCCCTCTCTTCTCTCCCTTCCGCGCACCCTCCCTTCCTTTCCCATCCTGTGCATTATTCCTCCTTCTCCTCCTCCTCGTCCTCGTCCTCCTCCTCCTCCTCCTCCTCCTCCTCCTCTATCCCTTCTAGCTCCTTCTTGCCGGACCACCAGACGTGTCGTTAGGGTGGGCCAGGCGTTTCGCCTCAGGCGTCCTTACATCCTCCTCCGCCCCGTTCTCATTCGCGTCCCCTCCTCCTCCGCCTCCTCCGCCTCGTCCTCCGCATCTTCCTCCTCCTGCTCCTCCTCATCCTCCATCCTTCTCCTCCTCCTGCATCCGTCTCCTCCTCCTCCTCCTCCTCCTCGTCCTGCATCCTCCTCCGCCTCTTTCTCTCTCAACCACCTGCGCCTCGGATGACGAAGGGATGGAGACCAGGGTGGGGAGGAAGGGAAAGGTGAAGAAAGGGGCGAAGGACGGAGTGCAGAAGGGAAGGGGAGCGGAGAGAGGGACGGAGGAGAAGGAAGGAGGGGAAGGAGGGGACGGGAGGGAAAACAGAGGAGAAGGAGGAGGAGGACGAGGAAGAGGAGGAGGAGGGGGAGGAGGAGGACGAGGAAGAGGAGGAGGAGGGCGGCGGGCCTTCTGGGCGAATGTCAGCAACGCGGGGTCTGCTGGCGGGCTCGAGGCACGCACGTCCGAAGTACTCGCGGGCCAAGCGCAAGCAGAGGGAGACGAGAAACGGGCACTCCTCCTCCTCCTCCTCCCCCTCCGCCTCCCCCTCCTCCTCCTCCTCCTCCTCCTCCTCCTCCTCCTCACTGCGCCCTCCTCCTCCTCCTTCTTTTTCTCTTCCTCCTCCTCCTCTTCCTCATTTTCCTCATCCTCACCCCCCTCACCCCCCTCACCCTCCTCACCCTCCTCACCCTCCTCCTAGTCCTCCTCTTCCTCCTTCACCTCCTCCTCCTCCATCGCTGCCTCATCCTTGTTCCTCTTCCGCCTGCTTCCCCTATATTCCTCCATCCTGCTTCCTTGCACGAGACACCCCATTCTGACTCAATCATCCCTCCTCTCCCGTTACGTTCCTTCCCCCCGCATCCATAGCAAGCAGATGTCCCTGTCAATACCTATTATTCCTGCACCTCCTCCTCCTCCTCCTCCTCCTCTTCCTCCTCCTGGAACCGCCCTTTTCGCCGCCCATGCCTGTATCCTGCTTACTGGTCGTTCTTCACACGGCTGCCTCATTCTTCTCCTCTGCCTCCTTGTCATCTTCTCCTCCTCCCTCTCCAATTGGTCCCCATGATCCTCCTCACCATCTGCGCGCCGTCCCTCGGGGCGGAGGCCTTGGCCCTCTTCTTCCTCGTGCCCCGGCCCTGGCCCTGTCCGCTGCCGCCGCTGCCCCGATAGCCCTCGACGGGCGCATCGTTCTCAAGCATGTTGCCGAGGTACTTTGTCTGGGCCAGCACGAGCAAGCAAGTCTCCTCCACCTCATGCATGGTGCTAGAACGAGCTCTCCCCGACCAACGGTTTCCAGACCCGATCCCGCAGTGCTCGTGACGCGCACCTGGTAAGTCATGGCCCAGGGGTCGCGGCCGTAGCGTTCGTGGCACTGCCTGCTGCGCTTCTCGTAGGCGTGCGGGCGTGCGGGGCCGTTGAACATGGCACGTCCTGTCCTGAGCACGGCGTGGAATTCAGCCCACGCTTCGTAGTCGCAGAGGTCGCACAACTCCACGGGCGCCATTGTGCCCGACGGTGCAGCCGGGCCCCCTTCAGGCGGACCTTTTTCTGCAGCCTGTGGTAGGAAGGCGCCCAGACCGCCATTTCGGTGTAGGGGGGCCTCCCGCTCTCGATCAGCGAGTGGACGCACGAGAGCTGTTCGGACGAAAACACCGTCTGCTGGGGGGAGGGCGCCGATGCGCGCGAAGTAGCGGGCGCACGCCTCCGCGACTTCCGTGCTGTCTGGAACCTCGACCTCGCTGTCGACGGCGATGGACAGCTTGACCCTGCAAGGGCCCCGGCCCGCCCGTTCCACCCTGTTCGGGCCAGCGACGGGCATGGCCTGAACCTGGTGGCCAAGGGCTGCGCCCCGGCCAGAACGCGACACGCTTGCCCCAACAACCCACCTTGGCTTCTCTCCGCCGGCGAGGGTGGCGCAGCGCTTCCGCCGTCGCCCCCCGCTCCAGGCCCGGCCCTCGATGACCGCGCCGAAGTCTGCCAGGGGGACCGCGCCCAGGACTCTGGGGGTGCTCATGGCCTGTGACCCCAGTCGCGTGCACAGGCTTCCCCTGGCCGATGGGGGGGCTTCCTCCCACGAGTTCGGCCCGCGTCGCGGCGTCGCTAACTGCCGCTGTGGTTGCGGCCTGGGTGCTGGCTGGGCCGGCGCCGACGTGGCACTGAGGGCGCGGCTTGACTGGCACACCATCGATGAGAGTGGAAGCGGCGAGACTTGAGCCACAACGGCCACGGATGTCGCCTGTCTCTTCTGCTGCACCGAACAACATGCTCATCCGCCCCCCCACCATCTCCCGCGGATGTCACCACCACCACGCAGGCCCTGTTCGCCCTTGAAAACACGCTAGCTCCCGAACTCCTTCGTTGCATCCCATCACGTTCCAGATTCCACTCAAGCATATCGCCCGCATACGCTTATACTGATATGATTATGTTTTTTTCCCCATTCGAAAAAGAGCTGCAAACTGTCGATCCATTGGGTGACTTCGCCCCCCCCCCCGCCCCCCACGCAAGGGAAGAGCTGTGCGAACCCCCAGACCCGCTCCCCCTTGCAGAGAGAGGCGCGACAACCACCCACTCCCGTGCCCCTTGCCTTTCCCTTTCGCTGGCAAACTACGACGATGAAGGCAGCGACGACGTCGACGACGACGAAGACAATGACGACGACGTCGACGACGACGACGACGACGACGACGGACGACGACGACGCACGGGTCGTGGTGATCGTCGTCGTCGTCGTCCGTCGTCGTCCGTCGTCGTTTGCTGGCGCGACGGACCCCATCCCCTTTGCGCCAGGGGGGAGATGGCCTTCCCCGAAAGGGGGTGCGGAGGACGAAGGGTAAGGCGACGCCAGGACTGGGACAGAATTGGGTAGGGATCTCTGATATCCAGCGGTTCTGGAGAACATATTGGGCGTCGCCGCCGTTCCAGGGCGCTTGGGGACCTTCCGAGAACGTTCTGGAAAGCTTTGGAACGATTAGACCCTGGCCCTATCCCTGCCCGTGAGGGGCTGGGGGGAGGAAAAATATAAGAGGGGGAAGGGAGCAGGAGAAGGAGGAGGAGGAGGCTCCCCGCCTGGCGCCTTTCCACTGGCCAGAGCGTTTGTCTGAGAGCGCAGGCTAGACCGCACTCCGTCGAGAGGCCCGTTCGGGCCGATCGAATTTCTGGCTGGCGAGTCTCCACCGATTGTAAAGACAACAATCAAGGAATTATTCACTGCGTGGAGCTCCCCATATGTGCATCTACTCGCATGGACCTGTCCGCCGTGAATGTCTAGGCGCAAGAGCTTTCGAATATTAACGGGCTTCAGTTGTGACGGTCTGGACATCAATCTAACTGCGAATGAATTGGAGTGTGAATGAGCCTCAGTAGTACGAGCGCGTCTCTGTGCATGAGCCTGGGGCCTCCTGGGGCCTCCTGAAACCTACTGGGGCTTCCTGGGGTCTCCAGGAGTCTCTTGGGACCTCCTGGGACCTCCTAGGAAGGTTTCGTGCCCCAGGGGAGGCGCAATCTATAGCAACAGACGTACATAAAACATTGCGGATTAGAGCCACAGGAGAAGGGCAATCTATAGGAACACGCGTAAAACACCAAGGACTCGTGCCCCAGGAGAGGCCCAATACATAGGAACATGAGTAAAACATTTAGGATTGTGTACACAGGAGAAGGACCATCTATAGAAACATACGTAGAACATCAAAGAATCGTGCTCCAGGTGAGGCCCAATCGATAGGAGCATACGTAAAACACATGGGATTGGAGCCACTCCTGTTGCCTTCTGAGGCCTCCTGCTCCTGGGGCCTCTCGGGGCCTCCTGTTGCCTTCCGAGGCCTCCTGGCGCTTCCTGTTGTCTCCTGGGGTCTCCTGTGGTTTCCTGAGGCCTTCTGGAGCTTCCTGGGGCCTCCTGGCGCCTCTTGGGACATCCTGTGGCCTCTTGAGTCTTTCTGTGGCCTCCTGATGCCTCCTGGGACCTCATGTGGTCTCCTGGAGCCTCCTGGAGCCTGTTGGAGCCTCCTGTGGCATCCTGAGAAGAATCTGCGCCCACGAGCCTGGCCACCAAAACTAACAAACCGATCGAGACATCCTCAAAATCTGGCCCACCTGGGGGGTGAAAATGAGCGCCTCGCTCGAGACATCCTCCAAATCTGCTCCGAAAGCGAAGGATGTTGGGCACAGAAACAGGCAAACCGCCTGAGACATCCCCACAAAATGGCCGCGAACGAGCCCGTGCAACCACCCCTGGCGGCTCCCCTTAGGGGTGCTGAAATGAGCGCCTCGCTCGAGACATCCTCCAAATCTGCTCCGAAAGCGAAGGATGTTGGGCACAGAAACAGGCAAACCGCCTGAGACATCCCCACAAAATGGCCGCGAACGAGCCCGTGCAACCACCCCTGGCGGCTCCCCTTAGGGGTGCTGAAATGAGCGCCTCGCTCGAGACATCCTCCAAATCTGCTCCGAAAGCGAAGGATGTTGGGCACAGAAACAGGCAAACCGCCTGAGACATCCCCACAAAATGGCCGCGAACGAGCCCGTGCAACCACCCCTGGCGGCTCCCCTTAGGGGTGCTGAAATGAGCGCCTCGCTCGAGACATCCTCCAAATCTGCTCCGAAAGCGAAGGATGTTGGGCACAGAAACAGGCAAACCGCCTGAGACATCCCCACAAAATGGCCGCGAACGAGCCCGTGCAACCACCCCTGGCGGCTCCCCTTAGGGGTGCTGAAATGAGCGCCTCGCTCGAGACATCCTCCAAATCTGCTCCGAAAGCGAAGGATGTTGGGCACAGAAACAGGCAAACCGCCTGAGACATCCCCACAAAATGGCCGCGAACGAGCCCGTGCAACCACCCCTGGCGGCTCCCCTTAGGGGTGCTGAGTATGAGTAAGTCTGTGTATGAGTAAGTCTGTGTATGTGTACGTCTGGGTATGACTAATACTGTGTATGAGTAAGTCTGTGTATGAGTAAGTATGTATATGAGTATGTCTGAGTGTGAGTAAGTCTGAGTATGAGTAGGTCTGAGTATGAGTAAGTCTGAGTATGAGTAAGTCTGTGTATGAGCAAGTCTGAGTATGTCCGACAGGAGGGGACGAGAAAAGAGGAGGAGGAGGAAGGAGGAGGAGTAGGAGGCGTCCAAGTAATAACAAGAACCCCATCTTAGGATATGGAAAAAAATGCAAAATAAGGGCGGCGGATGGGGACAGAGGATGGAAGCTTGAGCAAGAGCGATGGCAACGGCATCGCGGCGGCCAGATCCTGCATGGCGGAACAAACACGTTTCGAACATTGGGGCATGCTCCCCGCCTGGCGCCCTTTCACTGGCCAGAGCGCATGTCTGAGAGCGCGGGCTAGACCGCACACCTTCGAGAGGCCCCTTTCAGGCCGATCGAATTTCTCGCCAGCGAGTCTTTATTACCCTGACTGGATGCCTGGCAGCCGACAGAATCCTGTATAGAAATAACACATTTTCACGAGGAGCGAAACACATCTAGCATGCTTTATGCTGGAGGCACAGGACCCACCTAGCAGAGGCACTAGCTACTTGTCTAGGGTAGGGCTCAGCGATTCGCGTCCGTTTTTTTCCCCAGGGAGCGTTCCCTTGGGACGTGCGTGCCCAAAACCAGTCACCGAACATATTCCGTTTCTCCCAGAGCATCTCTTCCAAAGAGCCACAGGAGCGCCCAGAACGCTCCAACCCGCGAACTTGGTAAACTTTCTCCATCTAGTACCGTGCTGGCAATAATCAATCACAGCGGTCACACATCTCCTATGCTCGACGAAGCTCTCCTGGAAGGGCTCCACATCAGCGAAGTCAGCGGATTCCCTGGGACGACCGGGAACGAATACTTAAGGCACGACACGACGATGGCATGGCTGTGTTTCAACGCACCGTTCCCGATCGAGACGCAATGTTTCGCTTTGTCGTCGAGCTCGTTTTTTTCCGTGGATCGAGGCAATGCCCCGAAAAAGTCCGCGGGATGCGTTTGACCGGGTCGAACAGGGAGGAGCAAGGACAAAGCCTCGGACCACCCGACTCGAGATCCAGCCCGTGACGGTGCGGATGAGGGCGTGGTTCGTCAGATCGAAGGCCTTGTCATCGATGGCGCCGAGATGCACGGCGCGCCAGTGCCCCTGTTTCCCGAGCTCCTCGAAGACGCCCCCGGCCCTCGAAAACAGATCCAGGAAAACTTGCCCACGGCTACTGACGCGGGGAGAAGCATCTCGAAGGGCCAGCTGACACTTGCGAGGCAGAACTAAATGAGAGACCCGCTGATATGCCTGACCTGCATCGCCAGCCTTCCAGACTCGCTCGTTGATATGGCGCCTTCGCCGTCGATGATGCGGGTGGCGCTAGCTTGCGCCGCCCCGCGATCACCTCTGCCAGCCGCAGCTCCCCCCCAGCGCCCGTAGGTGGGGATGGGCACTGGGGCTGCGGCCAGCTCCGCTCGGCACCTGGCATGCTTTGCGCGCCGCTTGCCGGATCGGTCCGCGGCGTGGCGCAGCCTGAACTGGATGTCGGCCAGGCCGCGCTTGCCCTCGGCCGCGTCGCAGCTGGCTGCCCCGCGGCGCACCTGGCAGGGGCGGGCCTCGTTGCGGCCGAGGGCGCGGAACAGCGCGCGGACATGCCTCCAAAACTCGTGCGAGGTCAGCTTCCACGCGCGCCCGTCGCGGCAGGCTTGGTCCTTCATGCGATGGGGCTGGCTGCCGATGGCGGTCGACATGCGAGCCGCCAGGACCGCGCTTTCGTCGCACTGCCCGGCCTTGCTCCGCAGCGGCTGGGTGCAGCAGCAGAGCCCGCGAGCCAGCTGCCGGCTGGGCTTGCCCTCTAACGCAGGTGGGCGGCGCCGGCGAGGCCCCCGTCATCTGCGGCAGATCGCTGGGAAGGCGCAAGTAGGCGCCCCAGCTTGAGCAGCGCAATGGCCACGTCGCGCCAGTCCCAGCGGAGGGCGAGCCCCACCACTGCAAAGACCGGCGGCTTCGGCAAAGGGGCACGCGCCCGCCCGTGGCCGAGTCGCTTCATGGCCGCCAGCGCGGCCTCCATCTTGCTGCGGTCGCCGACCCCCGCGCTCGGCAGGAAGTAGCGCGCGGCCGCGCGCGGCTTGTCGGCGCGGTCGTGCTTGTAGCCCGCGAAGAACAGCGCATCGAGGCACAGGGGCACCATGGTGTCCACCTGCTCTACGGTCCGAGGGCTCACGCCTCGAACATGGCACCGCGAGTGAAACTCGCCCCGCTCGCGCTGGGAGTTCCACCTGGCATGATGACCTAACTTCTCGACTTGCAAGACAGTCATCCCAAGCTGCTTCGCCGGCTGGGCCTTGGAACGGTGGGCCCGTTGCTAGCGAGCCGCCAGGGCAGCGAGCTTCGCCGCCGCCGTCACACCCAGCGCCGATGGAACTGCAGCTGCTGCTCGACGAAGATGAGGATGCACAGTCGCTCGAACCCTGGGCCGTCGTCGACCCCGGCGCGCCACCGATGCAGCGAGGCACCCAATGCACGGCGCGGGCCGCACCTCCTGGCGTTGGCGAGAAGGTCGCCGAGCCCGCTGAGGCCCGCGGCGGCGCTGTTGACCCGCCCCCTGAGCAAGACCTCGTCAACTTGGGCCCGCAGGGTCTCAGCGGCTTGCCACCGATTGCGGTTCTCAGAATATTGCGCGCGCCGCGGATCGGCTCGCGGGTCTGCCACTTGAGCCGCATAAATTCGCGACGGAGCGCCCCCTGGCTGCCACTCCGCCGGGGCCCAGCGCCCGAGAAGATCGACAGGGCAACGAGGTGACGAAGCTGACGATCGACGCTGACTGACGCTGATCGCCCTTTCCCCACGGCAAGGACGAGGCCGAGGTTATCGATCAGCAAAAGGTGACACCCATGATAGCGCCCAACAGCCCGCGGGCGGCGCCTGGCGCCCATGAAAGCAGCACGCACCTCCAGAGTCAGGATGTCCTCGGGCCGCCTGAACTGCCCGAATCACAGCACCCTCCAGCCGCGCTCGTTGCCGACCAGCTCCACGGGCACCGCAGTGAAGTCGGTGGTGCCGCGTCGCTGATGCAGCCCGTCGGCGGGCTGGTCCCCCGCGGGGGGGCTGGCGCCTGCCTGCGTCGGCCGCTCCTGACAGAGCTGTCTGCTCCACCAGCGCCTCCAACAGCTCGCTCGGCGCCGCCTCAAGCTGAGGCGCGCAGCGTGGATGACCTGGGGCCGCCAATCCCAGGGCGGCAGCACGGGCGGCAATGGCGGTGCCCGCGCGCGTCGCCAGCGCTCGCTCTGCGTCGTGGCGAGCTGGACAGCCGTCGGGTCGCGCTCGTGCTCGGCGACCCCGGGCCCGCCGCTGTCGAAATGGCCGGCGCCCGAGACTTCCGCGGCCAGCGTGGTCGCGATACCGAGACGCCTGCAGTCCGCGAGCGCGAGGGGGGCCAGGGACGCCGCTTGCCTGAGCTCCGTCTCCATCTCGCCCCAGAGCCCGCGCTTCGAGCTGCCCGCTTTCTTCGCAAAAATTTAGGCGTGGAGCGGGGTGCTCAGCAGGCAGCTGCGCAGCAAGGCGCGCCAGGCAAAATTGACGATGATCCGCGCGAGCTCGTCGCCAATAAACCAAAATCTGTCGGCAACGCAGAGCAGCGCCAATCTGGTCTTCCACGCGCGAGAAGCCGCCATCCTATGTATAGCAGTACTCTGGTCAAGAATCATTCCAGCGAGCGCTCGGTCAGCCCCGGGCGGCGCCGCGCCACTGCAGGCGAGACCCGCGCTATCCATCCAGCCACATATCTGCTCACAGGCAGCGACGGTAAGAAGAGAATCCTGACTGACCACCGCGACGTCATCCACATGGACCCCGATACCAAGGGAGACTTTGCCCAGATCAGGAGCCACGTGGCGGTCGCGAGCGAGCGATGTCTCGGGGCACCCAGCATCGGGCACGCATTGCTCAAGTAAACGTCGGCAGAAATAAATGTGACCAGGACCACCCCATAGGCGAAACACTCAAGAGCGGTGAGATCCTGGCCCCATCGGGCACTTCAGGGCAGTCCTGATCAGGGGCCGCGACCATGCTCTCATGCCCGGCGCCAGCTCGATGAGGTAGAAGGCGTTGCCCACGTCGGCCTGCGCCGAGTTGAGCTCGGCATCCGAGCGGACCTTCACGGAGCTCCACGCCGCAGCAGTAGCCAGCTGGGTGCAAGCAGGATACACGAATCTTGAATTCACCTTTCGCGTGTCCAATCTTATCCCGAGCCGCACTTCGTCGGACTTCAGCACGAAGAAGACCAACAGTGCGAGGTCGCCTCTTGCCAAGACAGACCAGGTCGCGCCTCGAGAGGTTCGCAGCGAACGCGGCGCAGCCGTTGCTGCCCCTGACGAGGCCCTGGTAGCCGCAGGGCGATGTCTTCAACGTCGTCGGGGTTCTGACGCAGACGCGCCGCTGCAATAGCACCCATTGATCAAGCGCGTCGCCCTTCAGCGAGCTCGCAAGCTTGCGTCGCATGCCCAGGGGCGGTAGAGAAACTCGGTCTCGTTGATCCGCAGCGCGGCGCGCCGGCTCCATGTCATGGCCGGGCGCGATACCGCAAAGCACCCGATGGGCTTCCGCGGCGCTGCGCGCGGGCGACCCCGCGCCGCTGATAACTTGTCGCGCGCGACGGAGGCCCGCTGCCTGAGCCGCCGAGGCGCCCGCCCCAGTCTTCGCCGATGGGGCGCCTGCCACAAGATTGCAGCCCTCACAAGCCTCGCGCACCCAACTGTCGATGAAGCATCGCCGACGGCACCGCGCGCGGACCGAGCGACAATGAAAGGGCCCTGGGACGCCCGAATAAACATGCGCAAATAACAGGATCCCCAAATTTCCGCACGCGTTTCGCGGGCTTCTGGTTTTTCCCCACATGCTTCGTGGGGTTATGGTTTTCTTCCCTGCCGCGCCGCACCCGCTCGCTCACGCACCTCCCTCTCCGTCTCTCTCTCTCTCTCTCTCTCTCTCTCTCTCTCTCTCTCTCTCACTCTCTCACACATCTCACTCTTCCCCTCCTCCTCACAGCACTGCTCAGCACAGCTCAGCTCACCTCAGCTCAGCTCAGCTCAGCGCGGCGCGGCACAGCTGAGCAACGCTCAGCTCAACTCAGCACAGCACAGCACAGCACATCACAGCACACAACGGCACAGCACAGCTCACCGCACATCAGCACAGCACAGCACAGCACAGCATAGCACACAGGGCATTCCTTCGACGCCACAGGGGGTGCGCTTGGGGTGGGGGCTCTACGCGCTGCGGGCCCCCAGGGCGCGGCAGGCGCGGCATGTCCCGGGCGCCGCAGGGGGCGCGCCGGGGGTGGGGGCCCTATGCGCGGCAGGCTCCCAGAGCGCGGCAGGCGCGGCATTTCCTCGACGCCACAGGGGGCGCGCTAGGGGTGGGGGCCCTATGCGTTGCAGGCTCCCAGGGCGTGGCAGGCGCGGCATGTCCTCGCCGCCACAGGGGGCTCGCTGGGGGTGGGGGCCCTATGCGATGCAAGCTCCCAGGGCGTGGCAGGCGTGGCATTTCCTCGACGCCACAGGGGTGCGCTGGGGGGGGCCTATACGTTGCAGGCTCGCAGGGCGTGGCAGGCGCGGCATTTCCTCGACGCCACAAGGGGTGCGCTGGGGGTGGGGGCCTATGCGTTGCAGGCTCGCAGGGCTTGGCTGGCCTGGCATTCCCTCGACGCCACAAGGGGTGCGCTGGGGGTGGGGGCGCTATGCCTTGCAGGCCCCCAGGGCTTGGTAGGCGCGGCACGTCCTCGACGCCGCAGGGGGTGCGCTGGGGGTGGGGGCCCTATGCGATGCAGGCTCCCAGGGCATGGCACGCGTGGCATGTCCTCGACGCCGCAGGGGGTGCGCTGGGTGCGGGGGCCTCACGCTGCAGGCTCCCAGGGCGTGGCAGGCGCGGCATTTCCTCGACGCCGCAGGGGGCGCGCCGGGGGTGGGGGCGCTATGCGTTGCACGCTCGCAGGGCGTGGCAGGCGCGGCATTTCCTCGACGCCGCAAGGGGCGCGCTGGGGGTGGGGGCCCTATGCGCTGCAAGCTCCCAGGGCGTGGCAGGCGTGGCATTTCCTCGACGCCACAGGGGGCGCGCCGGGGGCGGGTGCCCTATGCGCTGCAGGCTCCCAGGGCGCGGCGAGCGCGGCATGTCCTCGACGCCACAGGGGGCGCGCTGGGGAGGAGGAAGGGGAGGGGGGGGGGGGGCGGGGAGGTGGGGCAGCAGCAGCGGCAGCAGCAGCAGCAGCAGAAGCAGCAGCAGGAGGAGGACACCGAGGAGGAGAAGGAGCAGCAGCAGGAGAAGTACCGATGGTACACAACGGAAATAAAATATGCATGCGGGGTTCCTCGGTAGCGAAATCTCCCCACCCGCGTCGCACACGCGGCTCCCTCGCCCCCCCCCCGTTCTCTGTCGCGCGCAGCGCAGCACGCCGCAGCGCGCGCAGCACAGCAGACCGCAGCACAGCACAGGCAGCACAACGCAGCGCAGCTCAGCAGAGCACAGCACAGCACAGCACATCGCAGCACAACACATGCACGTCGCGCCCCAGTCGTGCACTTTCCCGTAGTGCATCGCAGGCATGTCATTTCCTCGACGCCGCGGGGGGCGCGCTCGGGGTGGGGGCCCTATGCGTCGCAGGCTCGCAGGGCGTGGCAGGCGCGGCATTCCCTCGGCGCCACAAGGGGCGCGCTCGGGGTGGGGGCCCTATGCGTCGCAGGCTCGCAGGGCGCGGCAGGCGTGGCATTTCCTCGACGCCACGGGGGGCGCGCCGGGAGTGGGGGCCGCATGCGTTGCAGGCTTGCAGGGCGCGGCAGACGCTGCATTTCCTCGACGCCGCAAGGGGTGCGCCGGGGGTGGTGGGCCTATGCGTTGCAAGCTCGCAGGGCGCGGCAGGTGCGGCATTTCCTCGACGCCACAGGGGGGGCGCTGGGCGCGGGTGCCCGATGCGCTGCGGGCTCGCAGGGCGCGGCAGGCGTGGCATTTCCTCGACGCCACAGGAAGCGCGCTGGAGGTGGGGGCCCTATGCGTCGCACGCTCGCAGGGCGCGGCAGGCGCAGCATTTCCTCGACGCCGCGGGGAGCGCGCTCGGGGTGGGGGCCCCATGCGCTGCAGGCCCGCAGGGCGTGGCAGGCGCGGCATTCCCTCGGCGCCACGGGGGTCGCGCTGGGAGTGGTGGCCGCATGCGTTGCAGGCTCCCAAGAGCAGGCAGACGCGGCATTTCCTCGACGCCGCAGGGGGCGCGCTGGAGAGGCGGGGCCCTACGCGTTGCAGGCAGGCTCGCGGGGCGCGGCAGGCGCGGCATTTCCTCGACGCCGCAGGGGGCGCCTTGGGGGTGCGGGGCCCAGTGTGTTGCAGGCTCGCAAGGCGTGGCAGGCGCGGCATTTCCTCGACGCCACAGGGGGCGCGCCGGGGGTGGGGGCCGCATGCGTTGCAGGCTCGCAGGGCGCGGCAGGCGCGGCATTCCTACGTCGCCACAGGGCGGGGCGCTCGGGGGGGGGCTACGCGTTGCAGGCTCGCAGGGCGCGGCGGGCGAGGCATCTCCTCGACGCCGCAGAGGGCGCGCTGGGGGCGGGGGCCCCACGCGTTGCAGGCTCGCGGGGCGTGGCAGGCGCTGCATTTCATGTCCTCGACGCCGCGGAGGGCGCGCTCGGGGCGGGCGCTTGCGTCTCGTCAGGAACTGCAAACACGCCGGCTCAAGCCGGCTCGGCGCGCCTGCGCTCCCACGAAGGCGCGCTCCTGCAGTCCCACTTCACAGCGCCGCCTCGCCTGCGCGCGGCAGCCACGCCCCCCAAAATCGCCGTGAACGCGCTACCACCTCCATGTTTGGCGACGAAGGCTGCGATGGTTCAGATGAGCGAAGGCGGCATGCGAACACACGCGACTTAAACTAAGTATGTGGGGTTTCTCGTTAGCTTGATTTCTTGGTTTTTGTCTCCCCCCTTCCCATATTCCCCCTTTATTTCCCAAGGAATCGACGATTGCCTGTGTTTGTCCGTTTTTTCCTCGTGAGACAAGCCAGCGAGGGCGCGCCGCCAAGGGCCGCCGAGGGGCCGCGGCCGCCGCCAACTGGGAACAGCTCCCGCGGCGCGGGCATATCGCAGGTCACTTGGCACCGTCGGCATCGCCACTGCCTTGCTGAAGGCCCTCCGCCACCGCCGCCGCCTCCAGCGCCGCCTCCCCCGCGAGCGAGCGCACTCTCCTCCCGAACTCTCTTCTTTTCTTTGAGAATTGACGCCTCGCGATGAAGCTCGCTATTGCGATGCTCAACTCTGGAGATGCCATCAGCAACCCTCGAGTCTGGCTGGTACCCACGTAAAGGAATTTATCATCGAAGAGCTCATCCTTCGACCAGCAGAGAACTCGGTCACGATGGCGCCACAAGGCCATCTGGGCCCTTCTCGCCAGCAGTTCGTAAACGGCGTGTTATGCGATGTTCGCCTGGTCGAACGCGATCCCAATTTCGAACATGCGCATGGCCAAGTCGTGATCCTGCGCGCCCTCGCCCCAGGGTTCCAGGTTCGCCTCGTGGACCCACTTGGCGCGGCGAGCTCTCGGATGCTGATCTTGCTGCGACAGGAATTTGATGTGCCATTTCACCGTGCGGGGTCCCATCATCGGCCAGCCCGGCCACGCGCTCTCGGCGAGCTGGATCACGCCCTCGCTGAACGCCAGGTGCCGAATGCCCTGGGGGCTGCCGGCTAAAGGCAGAAGCCGCGCATCCAGCTCGAAGTCGGCCCCGGGCAAGGCGGGATCCACGGCCACCGCTACGAGGAGACTGCCCCCCCACTTCGCGAGTGCGTAGTCGCTCATTCTTACGTACGAGTCCACCTTCAAACTGGTCAGCTTCTGCTTATCACCAGCCCCGTCGGTCGAGATGAGACCGAACCATTCCGGCGGCGAGGCGGCGGGCAGCTCGTCGGCGCCCGCGTCGCAGTCAATCCCTACGACCTCGTACCCCCGCCCAGTCCTGGGGACGGCCGCTTCCCGTACAGACAGGCCCCTTGCGACAGGCCGGAGGGCGGCGGCGGCTGCGCGAACTCCAGAGCCTCCATCGCTTCCAGGGGGCTGGCGTCCCACCCGTCGCCGTATGCCACATTCTTGCGATACCATCTCGTCCCCGAGTTCGACCCCGCGATCGCCGCGCCACTGCTGTCGAAGCACACGAGACACTTCAGGAACCCCTCGTCGACTGCGAGGACGTGCGGGTGCATGTCCAACTCGGGCGTCAGCGCGTACCAAATCTGACCCGCTGCTTCCTGAGCTGCAGTCGCGCTCACGTCGCCCTCGTCCTTTCGGGTCGGGCGAAAGGGGGGGATAGCAAAGGGGGGGGTTTGAGAATCAGCTCACGTAGCTGATTTTCCCGGCGCCTCCCGGCGCCGGAGGCGACTATGTATCGAGGAATGGGCCCCTCGGTGAGGCCGAAACCAGCTGCATGCAGCAAATTTCGTAACCCCCCCTTTCCCAATCCCCCCCCTTTCGCCCGGCCCGGTCCTTCGCCTCGGCCGCGCCGCACCGCGCGATGAGGGCGCGGACCTCCCACGACCCGCCGGCCCCCCGCTGCACGGCGGCCCGCCTCCCAGGCCGGAAGCGAGCAGACGTGGCAGCACTGGGCGCAAAAACGATGCCCGTGACGTGACGAGCGAGCAGCACACACCCATACCCATAGGGGGGTCGTTGAGAGGAGGACTGGCTGTGGGTATGGCTGCGGGTTGTCGGGCCCTGGGTAACGCTCCCGTTCGAGCGGGGACCCCCATCCGACAACACGCACCCATAGCCCTCTCCGGCCCCCCTATGGGTATGGGTGTGTGTTGCTGGTTCGTCATGACGACCCCGATCCGGAAGTGAAAAAGTACAGCGCGAGCCACACGCACTCCGCGAACTGGCTCTGCACGATGCACCGCCTCGCCAGGTCCAGCACAGGGCGCGACGCGCCAGGCCCAGCCAGGGAGGCGCCCCAGCAGCGCGGGGATGCCCGTCCAGAGCTTGAGCAAGAGAGCAAGAGCGATGGCAACGGCATCGCGTCGGCCAGGTCCTGCAGGGCGGAGCAAGTACGCTTCGAAAACTTGAGCAGGGCCAGCGTAAGCCAAAGACTCATCAACGATGCTGTGATGCACCCTCGCTCCAAGCACCCCCTGCACAGTCCCCTGCACGGATTGATCTTCACTGAAAGAAGTGCCCCGTTGGACAACCGTGTAAAAATCTGGAACTGTACCAGAACATCGTCAAGGTTGCAGCGTGTCAACACGCCATTCCTGGGACCTCAACACCGCGGATCAACGTGACTGTTGCGCACTGACATTCTGACATCATGCCAAAACGCCATCTATGAGACATTAACCATGAGAATCCTCTACAAACTCGAAAAACGAATTTGCGCTGCGCTAAGACGAGAGCACCAATTGGAAACAAACAACTGCCCTCCATCCGGGAAGCTCCTGCGAACTTAACAAAATGAACGTGCGCGGCCGTGAAGCGAGAGCCACATGTTGAAAACAGACCGCCCTCCATTCATGACGCCCCTGCGAGCTTTCGAACCAAATGCGCGCTGCGCTAAGGCGAGAACCACATTTTGGAAACGGCCAGCCCTCTATCCGTCAAGCTCTTGCAAACTTTGAAGACGAATGGGCGCGGCGCTAAGGCGAGAACACATGTTGAAAACGCCCCGCTCCATCCGTGAAACAATTGCAAGCTGTAAGGTTCAGGATCATAAATGGTGAGGAAATCACTACGAGTGCAAGCCCAAGACTCATCGACGATGTTGCAATCAACCCTCCCTCCAAACTCCCTCTTCCTAAGTCCCTACAACAAGTTGCTTCCACTGTGGATAATGCCCCGCTGGAAGACAACCGTTTGAAAATCCGGAACGGTGCCAGAACCAATCCTGGGGCATCAATGCCGCGAATCAACGTGACAGCTCCGTGCTGACGATCCCGAACCGTGCCCCCCCAAAAAACATTCCTGGGACTCCAACGCCGCGAGCCCACACAACTGCTGCGCCCCGATGGTCTTACATCGCGCCAGAATACAGAGTCTGGGACGTCTGCCATCACATTCACCGAACGGAACGGAACGGAAGCCGGCGCAAGGCTCCGCGAGGGAGCTGCCGGGAGGGCCGAGGCCCGCTCACATCTTAATGTAATCGTCGTTCAGTTGGTCCCACATTTCTAACATCGCAACATTCACCGAAACCGCTCTAAACTCTTGCAGCGGCGCTAGGGCGAGAAACACCCATTGAAAAGGACCGCCCTCAATCCGTGAAGCCCTTGCAGAACTTGTACGACGAAAATGCGCGGCGCTGAGGCGAGAGCCACATTCTGAAAAGTAACCGCCCTCCATCCGTGAAGCCCTTGCAAATCGTAAAGACGAAAGAGCGCGGCGCGACGGCGCAAACCACATTTTGAAAACGACCCGCCCTACATCCGCGAAACGCTTGCAGCAACAATTGAAAACGAATGGACGCGGCGCAAATGCGAGAGCCACATTGAAAACGACCCGCCTTCCATCCGTGAAATACTTGCAAACGTTAAAACGAACGCGCGCGGCGCTAAACCGAGAACCACACTTTGAAAACGACCCGCCGTCTATCTGTGAAGCTCTCGCAAACTTTGAGCTTGCGGAGCATCAATGGTGAGGAAGTCTCTGGCGAAACGCCCAAACCGCCATACCGACACGTCTTGGGGCGCGAAAGGGAGGAATTATGGGATGGAGGAGGTAAGGGGGGACGAGGGGAGGAACGGGGGCGCGGGAAAGGGGGGAGGAGCGCGTTTCTTTATGTTCGGCGACGACGGGCATCATGCAGGGCGGGGGGGGGTATGACGTAACGTCCCCCCCCCCGGCCGTGTGGCTCTGGCACCACAACCGCGCCCGCGCGCACGACGCGACGAACGACGAGCGACGAGCGACGACGACGACGACAACGACGACGACGACGACGCGAGCAGCATGTAGGTGGCGATATGCCCCACTGCGCCTGTGCACACCACAACGCTCACGTGCACCACAACGCGCGTGTACACCACAGCGCCTGCGTACACCGCAACATAGGTGTGCAACGCAGCGCCCGTGTACACCACAGTGCTTGCGTACACCCTGCGAAATGCTTAAGAAATCATGGGTTAAGAAATTCATCGTCTCAGAACTTGAATAAAAACCCAACATTTTTATTAAAAGATTAGGATTTACATTGAAACGTTAAGAATAATCGAGACTCTGGCCGAAAACTTGGGTTTTCTTAAGCATCGCCTAAGGTGTATACTACAGCGCCGGCGTACAGGTGTACACCTCAGTAACCATGTGCAACACAGTGCCCGTGTAAACCACAATGATTGCGTGCACCGCAACGCCTGTGCACGCCACAGCGCCTGTGTACACCACAGCATCCGCGTGCAACGCAACGCTAGTGTACACCACAATGCCTGCGTGCAGGAAAGTGCTGATAATCAAGTGCTACGCTCTTCCCTCCTCAATCCTCCTCCACCTCCACCTCCTCTTCCTCCTTTTCCTCCTCCTCCACCTCCTCCTCCTTACCCCCTGTCGTGCGGGTTGGCGCTACAGCGCACGTGCGCATCACAGCGTGCACCGCAAAATGGTCTGTTGAATCGGTCCACTTGGTTCTCGCACGGCCAGTTTAGCTGGAGCCTCCTGGACGCAGATGGGAGGAGTTAGGGTGATGCAGGCGGGTTCGGGAGCGTTCGTAGGTTCCACAAGCGTTCCTTGGTCCATAAATAATATGTTCGGTTGTTTTCTGCGGAATCCACAAGCGCTCCGATTTGCCAAACGGATTCTCTCTTACATTCTATATGCAACAGTGGTGCTGTGGTGCACACGATTGCTCTGGTGCACACAGGCGCCGTTGTGCACGCAGGCGCTGCAATGCACGCAGGCATTGTGGCGTACATTGGTGCTGTGTTGCACACGGTCGATGTGGTGTACGCAAGCGTTGCGGTGTACATAACAGCTGTTGTGCCCGCAGGCACGGTAGCACAAACTGACGTTGTGTTGCACGCGGCTGTTCTGGTGTACACAGGCGCTGTGGTGCACGCAGGCAGTGTGGTGTACACAAGCGTTGTGGTACAGATCGCCACCTACATGCTGGTGCTACCTTTGTGGATGCCACGACAATGGGCACCCCAACAGTCCGTTCATTGAACTTTAAATGTGTCTATGATGTAAGAAAATGCCAAACATGTCTTGAGCATGTTCAGATCATCTCCAACACATTCTGGAAACTATTTGGCAACATGCTTCCTCACCATTGATCGTCCTCCACAGTGCTACCCGTCCTCCTTCATTCCTAGGCATTCCCAGACGCCGCCAGCGCGAAACGTGACGTCATCGACCCCATCCACCCCCCCCAGATGATTGCCGTTATCGGCCTGGAATTCGCCGGCCCAACGGGCCACAGGCGTGCTAAGATCTCCGGTAACTACTTAACAATATTTCTAGTTCGCGCGCGCGGGGTGGCCCATGGGGGGCCCCGGACGAAAAATACCCCGGCCGATCCCCGGCTGGGTCCCGGGCGATCCCCGGGGGGGGGCTATTTTTCGCCACCCCTGACGAGGATCGTGGCCTCCAAGGGGGGGGCTGCAATCGACTACCCCCTTCCCGCCCCAAGGGGAGAGCACCCCAAGAGGCCCCAGGGAGACCCAATGCGCCGCCAAGGAGCCCCAAGACGCCTCCAAAAAGCCCCCATGAAGCCCCCAAGACGGCCCCAAGAGGCCCCAAATAGCGCTCCACGGCCGGCGGAATGAGCGACGCGATCAAAAAAAAACAACAAGCTCCAGCCGCGTCCGCGCGCACGACGACGAGGAGCGACGAGCGACGAGCCACAAGCGACGACGACGACGACGACGACGACGACGACGACGACGACGGCGACGACTGCGGACCACACTCCCGTGCGGATTCCCACGCGGACACCTTCGCGGATCCCAGCGCGCACGGCGGCAATGCCCGGAGCGCACTGGGGGGGGGGGGGGGCGTTACGTCATGAGGGGGGGCGGGCGGGGGCCGTTTTGCCCGTCGTGCCCCAAGCAAGAAAATAGAGGCCCGAGGGGGAGAGGGGGGGGACGCGAGGAGAGGAGGGGGAGGCACGAGGGGGCAGGGGGGGGAGGAGGAGCGAGGGCGCGGGGGGGAGGGGGGAGGGGAGGGAGGGGAAACCGCGGGGGGGTCACTGGGATGGAGGGCGGGGCGGAGGGGAGGAGCGGGGGGCGCGGGGGGCGAGGGGGGCGCGCGTCCTCGCGACGGCGTAGGTCCACCCGGGGGGCGCCTGCCCGAGGGCCGCGGCGGAGGCCCGAGGGCCGGGGGGGGGGGCTCGCGCAGACACGGGAGACCGCTTTCAGCGCACTGGGAATGTCTCCTCCTCCTTCCTCCTCCTCCTCCTCCTCCTCCTCCTCCTCCTCCCTCCTCCGCCCTCCTCCTCCTTCCTCCTCCTCCTCCTCCTCCTCCTCCTCTCCTCCTCCTCTCCTCCTCCTCCTCCTCCTCCTCCTCCTCCTCCTCCTCCCTCCTCCTCCCTCCTCCTCCCCCTCCTCCTCCTCCTCCTCCTCCTCCTCCTCCTCCTCCTCCTCCTCCTCCTCCTCCTCCTCCTCCTCCTCCTCCTCCTCCTCCACATAAAGCGCAGCGGCTGACGCCTCGTATGGCGCCACGACTCCCTTCTGGATCTCCCCCACGTCAGACAGGGCAATCAAATATCAATCCCTCCGCTGATCGGGAGCAGGGCTGTTCGCAAGTCGGCGCTGACGCCTGCGCCCGTGTCGCCGCACAGAATGCGAACCGCCTTGCCACCCGCAACAGGCAACAGGCCTGCTGCAAGATGAGGCCTCCAAACACTCCGATCATGGCCGATCTGGTCCGCGGACTTTGCTTCGGCATGCCGCTGGGCCGAACAATAAGCCGCAGGAGCTGGAAAGAGTGTCCCGCTTCTCTAACAACGCACCGCCTGCCGCTGCCGCCCCTGCGACGCCATGAGGCCTGGGGGCAACGGATTTGCAAATGGTTAACACCTCCTTGAACTACTCGTTGTGATTCTCCGACTCGGCCTCGCGGTTGGAGTCCAGCCAGTGCCGCCCGCAGCTTGAGGCATTGATTGTGGGCATGTTACTTATGCTAAACGGTGCAGCTTTCGGTCATGCCTGTGTCTTCTAGCACGAAGAGTTGGACGCGACTCGCACTGAGTGGACGTAGCCGCCAAGCATGCTCAGTAAGTCCACAAGCTCCATCTCGAGGAGCAAAAAACTGCATTGCGATATAAACATAAGTTCGCGGAGATCCGCGCTGACAGCTGAAGCTATATGTTTACACAGTTTGTCCATCTTCGACCATCGACGCATTGCAGTATTGCACTCGGCCGCAAAGACTTCACGGCCACCAAGCTCGGCGGCTGGCTGCCCGCGGCATTTACCTTGGGCGCCAGGATGGTGATGAGCAAGAATGGAGGGCAATAAAACGGCGACCATGACCAAAGGCTGAACGCGGAAACAGCGGTGCCGATCGCGGTCACCGTCCACATCGGTCAGCTCCTGTTCGTGGATCACCCTCGAGAGTCGTGGACGGCCGAGGCGTCGACAGGATCCCGCAACATCCTGGTCATGGCCAGCCTGTTCCTGACGACCTACCAGACCACCCAAACCCAACCCGAAAACCCGAATTTGACCAGAATTTCGTGTTGGGGGGGGGGGTACGGGTTCCATGTGGTTTTTTTAATGTTCCCCGACCCCCCACCCTTCGGGTTGGGTTGGGGTCGTTTGGTGGGTTGCGAGCTCCCTCTCTTGAGCAGGGACCGACCGTCCCGGCATTCCTATAGTCATACCACGAAATGTTCCTAGAACCCACCACTGTTCTAATCACAAAAACAATGCTCATAAAACATAAACCCGATGTGATAGAAACAAGACAGTCCCAGCAGACATGTTCTAAGAACATTTCGTGGGAACCACAAAAGGTTCTTAGAACATTGTGTAGTGGGGCTATAGGCGAGCCGGGACGCTTCGCCACTGCTTGACTCTCTCGGTAGATCTCCGAGCTCGGCGACGCTGGCGTCGAGAAAACTTAAACTTCACATCGAGCCGCACGACCGATACATCGGCGATGCGGCGCGATCCTCCGACCCCATGTGTTCCCGCCCATTTCCCTGAAAGCGTGGGGAGACCCCGTGCAGAAAGAGCCGATGTGCAGATCTCTCCAATACGGGGTCCCTGGAAGCCCCGACCTTGTCTCCAGGGCAGCATTCTCATCCCGAATCGTTGTATGAGGCCGAAGACTGCGAACAATAACTGCGTCTGTTTTGTTCCAACACCACCACTTCACTCGCCCTCCGGATCTTCGCCTCCGGTTCCTGTCCGCGGCGTACCTTCTCCTGCACATCCACTTCGGCACCGCCTGCACCCCGGGCCCCGCCCGCTCTGGTCGCCTGAGGCCCCGCCCTCCTGTGCCCTGTCTCCCTAATTAGAGCTGCGCGCAGCCCGCCTAGCTTTTAGCGGAAGAGGCTCGCTCTCGCCCCGCCGACCAAAAAATGTCCCGGGACCTGCGTGGGCGTCCAGAGGCCGAAACTGCGTCTGTTTTGTTCGTCCGAAACTGGCCGAAACTGCGTCCAGAGGCCGAAACTGCGTCCAGAGGCCGAAACTGCGAACAATAACTGCGTCTGTTTTGTTCCAGCACGTGGGAGGTATGGGCCCACATCCTGGGCAGCCGCGCTCTCCGAAGCCTCGCCCGCGCCGCCGCCGCCGCCACTGGCTGACGGCGCGGCGCGGGCCAGCGCGCGGGTGAGCCCGTCCTTGGGGCCGCGCGCTATCGCGACGCAGCCATGGCTCCTCCACCTCCTCCTCCTCCTCTTCTTCTTATTAGTATTCGTCTTAGTTTTCTTCTGATTAATATTAATCCTCTGTTTAATTATAGTATTACTCGTACTAGTATTGGTTATTATATCATTATTATCACGTATCAGTGTGATTACTCTTATTATTACTACTACTATTGTGACGGTTTGTATTATCAGTACTCTTACACTTCATATTGGTCTTCCTCCTCCTCCTCCTCCTCCTCTTCCTCCTCCTCCTCCGCCTCCTCCTCGGAATTCGGAATTCTACACAGCAGGTCGTGCGAGCACAAACCCTGCCAACGGGATTCACATTCCTGGCGCGGCGGTCGCCCAACGCGCTTGTTAGAAGTGCAGGGCTCGAGTTGGGTGCCTGGGACCTCTTATCTCCTGAGCTTTCTCAGCTCTGAAGTGGGACTTCGGGGGGCAAGGCAACCAATAGACAGCTTTGTGCGCCTGCCCATGCGAAATCCTCCACATATGGTACACTTAGTGCACAATTAGCAGACTGCTACCGTCAATCCAATATATCACGAGGTTGTGGTGCAGGGATGGGGCCTTGACAACTATATCTCTGAAAAGCGAAAAGGTTCCAGCGTAGCTCAAGTTGGAACTGGGGCTGACTCTCCTCAAACATTCGAGGCAACGGTAATGGGCGCCTTGCTTAACAAGTTTATGCCTAACCACCAAGGGCCGCAGTTTAGCCTGCTTGGGAAAGCGCTGGGGTGTCGATATAACCCCACCGAATTATGTGTACGTAGTCTTGTGCATTAGCACAGCTCAGCAGTTTCAGCATACGTAGCAGGATGTGTTGCAGGCAGGTTGTTTCACATGTGTCTGTACCATTGCCATTTGATGTCCAGGGGCCCCCGAGTCAGGCAAAAGGTTGCGTGCCTTACGAGCTGGTACGATTATCAATACCATCTGCTCTATCGAACACATCCCGTGGAGACTTCGTGTGCTGCCATGAGTTGATATTCGCACTCCAGATTTCGTGATAAAAAGGGAGGGGGTCTGGACCCTCCAAGACAAGCCATTTCAGACCTCCCCCGTGGGAGAACCCTCCAAAACATCGGCCCCAGACCCCTCAAGCCCTCCAAGATGGCCTGGAGGAGACCCCCCCCCGAAATGAGACCCCCCTCCCTTTATTACGAATTCTGGAGTAGCGGGGCAGGCCGTCCGCTCTCTCCGGCTCCTCCGTCGCCGCCCTGCCAGACGGCGAGCCCCGCGCGCCGCCCCCGGCCCAGCCGCCCCCTGGCGGCCCGCCGGCGGCCTCTGCCGCCGCTCCCGCCGGCGCCGGCGCGCAGGGCAGCCGCATCCCGCCGAGCAGCACCGGAGGGCGGCGAGGCCAACTACACGGACGGGAAGGACTTCCACCTCCTCGTCCTCCTCGTCCTCCTCGTCCTCCTCGTCCTCGTCCTACCTTGTCCTTCTCTTTCCCCCTCCTCCTCGTCCTCCTCCTCGTCGTCGTCCTCCGCCCTCGTCCTCGTCTGCCTCGCTTTCCCTTCTGCCGCGCGCCCCTGGCGCCCCAACACCGCCACCTGCTGGAATGACTACACGGACTAGCACGGACGGTGGAACCGACAGGTGAGCTCCACCTGGGACGGAGGAGGACGAGGCCTAGACGCAGGCCTGTCCAAAACGGCGCCGAGCTATGAGCTGCTGAGGACCGACGGCGATCGAACATTTCGACGCAAGCATGAGGTCTTAGAACGTTACTGCAGGAAGCGCGGCATCACCGCAGTCAGCGAGGGAGCGTTCTTAGACATGAACTCGCTGCAGGGTGAGGCCGCGGAGGCTACGGAGGACATCGACCTGGACTTACTAGAGACAGAAGAGGCTTTCAGGACATTGTTCCAGGTGTTGGACGAGTACTACAAGTACGACAACCAGACCGAACTGCCAGCCCGTACAGATCTCCTCTTCGGCAACTTCGCTCACCAGGAAAAGGAGACGATGAAACTGCACTGCCTTCGCCACAAGAGAGAGCTCAGTAAGCTCAAGGAGGTTTCGATGGAGATCCCAGATATGCTGGCGGGCTGCCACCTCCTCCCACGAGCGGCTGTTCCCCCATCGGGCGCCGCCCAGGTTCGTAGCCAATGCGTGGACGGCCTCTGTTGGACGAAAGTGCTGGCGGCTGCCACCCCTTCATTGGGGGCCATCGGCCCGAGCGGCGAAGGCTGGCGGCGCGGCCATTGGCGCGCGACGGCGCCTAAGGGCAAGGATGCACCGCCACTGGGAAAGCCAACCGCAGCAGACGATAGAGCTTGGGCTCGCTGGCAAGCCACCCGCAGAGTTCGTTGGAGGACCGGTCGACCTCTGGGATTTCTCGGCCCTGGCGATCCACGGGGCTGAGGGCGGCCGCTGGGCCATCGTGGGCTTCTACACCACCGACGGCATCGGCATGGAGAGTGCCAGCCTGGCCAAGTCCAGCTACCTCCGGGCCCCCCTGCTGTCGGCGAGTGCTGGATGGTTCTGAGGGACTTCAAGAAGTCGGCCTCGGAGCTGGCGCGGCAGGGCTGGCCCGCGGGGGTCGGCGGCTTCATCGGGGCGCCCGACGACACAGACTACACTGGCAACGCGGGCGCGCCGAGACTGCTGGACTTCGCCGTCGCTGGGAACGGCAGCAAGGATCTCGCGCGTCGTCTCTGATTTCTGGGCCGACCTCGGTGGAGACGGCCACGTGGGCCTCTACCTGGACCTGCGCTGGGGCGCGGCTCAGGCGTTCGAGCGGCAGCTACCCTGCCACCCTGCCCGCGGTCCTTTCGCCGCCCGCCGCCGCCGCGGCCGCCGCCGCCAGCGAGGCCGCGGCGCCGCCCGGTCGGGGGCGCCGCGGGCCCCGACGGGGAAAACCATATCTGCCAGGCCCTTGTCCCGCGGGTGGAGCGGGCCCAATGGTCCCGAGCCGCTGCGGCCACCATCGCCCCTGGAGCAGCTTCTCGGCGCGGCCCCCAAGACTGTTGGAAGCGCTCGACGGGGCGCGGGCGACGACTGGGATTTCGACGCCGCCGTCCGCTCCGAGGGGCCCCAGGCGCCGCTCGCTGACAGGCTGCCCCGGCCCCCTGCCGGCGCGCCGCCGCCCGAGTCGACGATTGCGCCGTGCCCCGTCGAACCGCTGGCCGCGGCCGTGCAGCGCGCGCCCTGGGCCGCGGCCAGCGGCGCTGCAGGCACGCGTTCCCTACGCGAAGGCTTCGCGAAGCTTCGATTCGTGCGCCGACGCGGGCCCGCGCCCGGCGGCCGCGCACGGCGCCTGGGCGTCGGCAGTTGAACGCCATTGCGACCAGGTGCATGAGACGCCGCGCGCCGAGCGCTTCAAGCACAAAGAGCTCGCCGCCGCCGGGCCCCGATCGCCCCGCGGACCCTGCCGCGGCATCGGCATGGTGGGCCCAGGTGGCCGGCCTGGCCGCGGCCCTCCGCGGCGGGCCCTCGGGCGGGTTTCGCGACCTCGCTCGGGCCCGCAGCCATCTGGCGGCCGGGCGCGCGCTCGCGCCAGCGCGAGGCACCCTGACACTGGGCGACCCCGAAGTGGCGGCGCGGCAGCGGCGGCCGCGGCCAGCGCGCCATCGGCCATCTCGCGGCGGGCGCAGCGGTCCGCCGCCCATGTCGCGCCGAAGGGTTCCCGCGCCTGGGTCGCGCAGGCCGCCGCGAAGGGCGCCGGCAAGCTGCGTCGATGGGTTCGCGACCGGCCTCTGGCGGAAGCTGAGGTGCGCGGCGCGGGCGGCGCCCCCTCGATGGCCGCCGATGCAGTGGCCGCTAAGCGCGAGTTCTGGCGGCTGCGCTGGCCTTCCCCCTCCTCCTCCTCCCCCCCCTCCTCCTCCCCCCCCTCCTCCTCCTCCGCCTCCTTCGACGCCGAACTCGAGGAGGTGGTCAGGGCGCCGGGCGGCGTCCGCGAGCGGTGTTCGCAGCAGCGCGCACCGGGGCCCAGCTGCGCGCTGCCTTGGAGCTGCCCCCCGTCAGCGCGGGGCGAGGTGCCCACTGCCTCGACCCGGTGAACCTCCTCAGGCTGCCCGCCGCGGCGCAGGGCGAACTTCTCGGCGCGGTCGACGCGCGGCCCCATCGAGGGCGCGCTGCCGAAGCAGCCCGTCGCCACGACCATCGCCCCGCTGCCCAAGCCAGCGGGGGGCGCGGGCGCCATCGCCCCGAAACCCTTCGCGGTGCGTCTCGTCGCGCGCCTGTCCGGCGAGCGCTCCCAGTCGGCGCCCCCGTCTTGGTCGGGGATGACGGAGGGATCCACTTCGACATCATCCAGAGCGGCGCGCGACTGCTTTGAGGCAAAACTCAGCAACGCTGACTCGAGTGAAGGGCTCAGCGGGCACCGCCCCGGCGAAGATCTTAACCTGTTGGCCCTGTCCCGTCGGCGGCTGGCCCTTGCCTTTGCCATCGGAATCTGAGTGGAACGCTGCCGGGGATGAGGGAGTGGCTCTGGGGGAAGCCCGCGAGCTGGTCATCGAGCGTCCTGCGTGAGCCGGGGCACTTCTCTCCGTCGGCGACGCCGACGACCCAACCCTTGATCCTGAAAGTCGCCACCTTGCGGATCGCGTGAGTCCGCGGGGGAAGCCCCTTGGCCCCGTGTTCCCCACGCACACAAGACACCGACCCCAAGCGGAAGTGCCGTGTTGATCCCGTCGGGCACTCCCCGCCTTTTCATGTGAGTCTGCGGGGGAGGCCCCCGATTACGTGCCAACCACACACATGAGAGACCAGTCCCACTTGGAAATGCGTGCACTCGCAGGCCCCATTCCATCTCGCACGACTCCCTGATGGGTGATGTCCTGATGTGTGGGCGCGATGTCGTAATCCATGGCTCTGTAGACGCTGGCGTAGGTCCTGTCGGTCCCACTGACACTCCGCAGCTTGTACGCGCGACATGGCTACACGAATACCATCAGCATGGTAGCGTACGTCGCTCTGAAAACCAAAGCGCACAACACGCCGAACGTCGTGCGCTTGGTGCAACTGATGCTGGCTACCCCTGCTGCGGCCTTTCCCGCCAGGGCTGCCGCTGCCCTCTCGCGGGAACAACTCGAAATTGTCCAGGCCGTCCAAGAACGAAGTGGACCGATTCAATCGATCATTTCTTCCGATACCGCTTCAACACCAGCTTGGAGCGTGTTTTGCACGACGGCCCCAGTAGACTGTTGAAAAACATGTTGGCTGAATATGTGTCATGCGTGCGACCATCTGTGTAGCAGCGTACGAGGGTGTGATCAGTAAACGCACGTTTCCGTTGCATGTGTTCCCCTTTTCGGCATGAAGCGCGCCATTCCCGCAAGCGCGACGAAAGGCCCTTCGGCGCTCGATCGGACTTTCGCGTTCCGCTCGATGGTGGCTGTGGTGCGTTGGAGTTGGACAGCGCGTTGATGGACTGCCTTGACTTCGCGTTGGAGTTTGGCGATTTCCCCTCTGTGCATCGCTGCTGTAACGCTGAGCAGGGCCGTCCTCGCCTGGTGCACGAATGCGGTTCCACGATCGACGGTGGCAACTTGGTAGACCTTTCGGTACGTTCCTTGCGACAAGGTCTTTCCCACAAGACCAAGTACCAAGTACATACAGTGGAGAAGGTTTTTTCCACAACCGCATGTATTCCATCGCCAGCGCTCTCCTTATTCAGCGCCGCGCCCGTCATGGCTGGCCTGCATACGTATCCGCGAGGCAAAAAGAACTGCCGCAGAGGTGCGCGCAGCTCTGTGCACACCTCCTGGCGGTGAGCAATGGGCCAAAAGGTGGATAAACGACAGTTGTGGGCGATCCACCCCTGAGCCCCAGCTCGAGGTGGGGGTTCGGAGTCACACAAATGGCAATATCTTGTGCCAAAATGACTGCGGTCCTTCTCCTCCTTTTCCTCTTCCTCCTCTTTTTCCTCCTCCTCCTCCTCATCATCATCATCCTCATCAGCATCATCCGCATCGTCCTCATCCTCATCATCATCGTCATCCCCATGCCCATTCTCATCTGCATCCTCATCCTCCTTCTCCACATTATCATCCTCATCCGCATC
>CAUYUJ010015508.1:233734-298734 GCA_963575745.1 Prorocentrum cordatum
ACGCCTCCACCGCTCCCCTCTCTCTCTCTCTCTCGTTTTGTTTGTTTTCTCTCTCTTTCTCTCTCCCTTTTTTTTTTTCTCTCTCTCTCTCTCTCTCTCGTCCCCCCCCCCCTCTCTCTTGGGCACTCCTGGGATTTCCCGCGTGTCCCCGCGTATTCTCCGTAGTCAAAAGGGCCCCAAAACGGGAGAAGAGGACCCCAAGAGGCCCGCAAGACGGCCCAGGAGGGCCCCGAGACGGCCAAAGAAATCTCCGGGACACCCAAGATGGCCACACGACGGCCCGAGAGGCCCCCGAGAGGCCCCCCGAGAAGGCCCCCCGAGGGGTACAAGTCTGCCTCCAGGTGGCCTCCGAGAGGCCTCCCGAGAGATCCACCCCCACGGGCGCCCGACTTGGGCGCCCGAGTTATCCGGGGTAACTCGGGTCCAGGGTAACTCGGGTTTGGATTCCCGAAAAACGAACCCGAGTTAGCCCTGACCCGAGTTACCCCTGATGAATTGGGGCTCTGGGCGCCCGAATTATCCGGGGTAACTCGGGCCCGGGGTAACTCGGGTTTGGAATCCCGAAAATCGAACCCGAGTTAGCCCTGACCCGAGTTACCCCTGATGAATTGGGGCTCTGGGCGCCCGAATTATCCGGGGTAACTCGGGCCCGGGGTGACTCGGGTTTGGAATCCCGAAAATCGAACCCGAGCTAACCCTGACCCGAGTTACCCCTGATGATTCGGGGCTCTGACCGACGGCCTCCGACCTGCAACACCAGGCATGGTGGCGGCGTGGGCCGCATGCCCCCGGCCTCCGCCGGCCCCTGCTGAGCTGTCCGAAGCGGAGGGCCTGGCGAGCCCGGGGGCTCGGCCGACCGCGCCGGCCACCCGGAGAGCCGCACGAAAAAGGTGCGAGGCGAGGTCCCTGACGCCTCCTCCTCCTCCTCTCCTCCTCCTGCTCCTCTTCCTCTTCCTCCTCCTCCTCCTCCTCCTCCTCCTCCTCCTCCTTCTCCTCGTCCTTCTCCTCCTCCTCCGACGCCTCCAAAAGGACCAAGATCACCTCCACGAGGCCTCCACGATGGCCTTCCGGGCGGCCCCAAGGCGCCTCCGAGACGGCTAAGATGGCTTCAGGACGGCCCAGGATGTCCTCCAGACGGCCCCCAAGGGGCCCCCGAGAGGGCTACAAGAGGACACGCAGGATGCCCAAATCATTGACTTACAATGTGTTTCAATGATTTTCGCGTTCTCGCCTGTTCGGGCTCCCGACGCTCCAAAACGGCTCTGTAGGCCCCCAAGATCGCCCCAAGACAGGCCAAGAGGCCCACAACAGGCTCGAAAGATAGCCCCCAGACGGCCACATAGACCCCCAGGACAGCACTAAAGCGCCAAAAAGAGGGCCCCACAAGACTGCCCCCAAGAAGGCCTCCGAGCCAAAGGTCCTTTAGAGGCCCCCAAAGCCCCCAGGAGGCCCCAAAGAGGCCCCAGGAGGCCCCGAGAGACCCCAGGAGACTCCCAAGAGGCCCCTCAGAGGACCCCAAGAGGCCCCCAGGAAACCCTGGAGACCATCATTACCACCAGCACTAGCAGCAGTATCACGGCAAGACGATGCCATTGCATGGTTGTCTCGATCATGTGCAGGGCGCTCAAAAGGCCTTAAGTCCACTGGGCGTCCACTATCTACCATCTTATATAATACATGGGTCTTGCCCCTACAAAAGGAAGACAGTTTGATCCCGAGTCCTGCTAGTAGTTTTAGTTGGTCCACACTTGTTCCGACGCGTACTTGCCGTTGTCTGAAAGGTATGTGGTATGTGGGAAAGCTCTTGCGGTTGGTACATCAAATCCGTACCACCACTGCCGACGATAGGACATCAACGATAACCTTTTTTTTCCCGCGACGCATTGTAGGCACAAGGCAGATGCATGTGTCACGGATTATGTGCACGAGCAGCTGCACCAAGAGGAAAATTGAGCGCCTCATGCGGATACGACGAAAAGCCCGGAGCATGATACATAGTTAATCCCAATGCCAGCATGCGAACGCGGAGCGATACGAACTCACCCCATTTCGTATCGGTGAGACCTGGATGGAGACGGAGAGGACGAGCAGGAAAGCAGAAGAGGGAGCCAGCTGGTTGAAACAGCATGGCGAAGAAAGGCGAAGACACGCTCACAGCCAGGAGGCTCCGAGAGTCGTATGCTCATAGCACGTCAAAATCAAATACAGTGCAAGCCATGGCGCCCATGGCAAGGCAAGCATATCTAGCTAGTTATGAAATTGCTGAAATAGCTCAGACGTGCAAATGGTTTTGCACTGAATTTGGGTGCCAAGCACGCGTCAGGATCAAGATGGAGCAGAATGATATGGGGCGGCCATGCGAGAGCCAAACCCCGCCAAGAGCACTGCGCAAGCCTGAGGCGGACTCAAGAAACTTGGGCGGCGGCCTACAGGGTCGGACAGTGCCTGGCGAGGACAACTGCCTCGGCCAGCATGCACGCAGTGCCGATGCACTGATTGGGGGGAAGAACGAGCAGGGGCGAAGACGAGGGAGGAGGCGGGGGAGGAGGACAACTCCCTGGCAGCAGCGGCGCGTCGCAGCTCCCGCCGGCACCCGCCAGCTGGCCAAGAGTGCAAGACACAAGAGCTCCAAGGAGGGAGGGAGGCGGAAAGGAGGGACACCGACGGCGGACGAAGGAGTCAGGAGGGGAAGAAACACACAGACACAATTAATCGGCGATTCCCAGAAAATATGGGAAAATATGGGAAGTGGGGGGGAAGACAGAAACCCAGAAAACATGGAAAAATATGGGGGATTCTTTTATTTGTGTGTATTTATTTGTGTGTCCTGGGGCCCCTTCAAGGAGGGGAGAAGAGAGAGGGGGAACGACCTGCCGACAGCGGTGCGTCCATGGCTCCCGCTGGCATCGATCAGCCAGCCAAGCCAGCACAAAGCTGCGGCTCCACGGGGGGAGGGAGGAGGAAGGGAGGGAGGGACACCGACGGCGGACGACGGATTGGTGCCGGCGGGAGCCATTTTTCGCGCCGCTGTCGGCAGGACTTTCCACATCAGCAAGAATAAAATGGTTGCGCGACCTGGTGCAAGACGTACAAAAAGTGAGCTGCGGGGGGTCGCCAGGCACATCGCACAAACAATGCTTCGTCGCCCACCCTGCAGCCAGCGCGTGGTGCAGCTCGCTTGGGAAGAAAGCACGAGAGGAAACTCTCTCAGGCCGTGGAATCCCACAAAGCACGATACGACACCACATTTCAGCAAAACACCTCGGAGTTGAACCGTGAGATGGAAGCGACAGCCGCGGAGCGAGGTGCCGTTGCCCCAAGACTCCCCCCGAGAAGGCCCCCGTGGCCCGAAAGGGGTGCCGATGGAGCACCGAGGATGCCCCCCTAAGGGCCCCTCCTCATGGTTCCCCTGGTGATGTCCACGAGCGGTGAGGGAGTACGCAGTTCACTATCGTGGCTGCACCCTCGCTTGAAGTCGGGCGTGTCCCCCCACAGGGGGATTTTGGGCGAAAATAAAAAATACCGCCGACATACCCCCAAAAGGTCAAACACTACCCCAAAAAATAGGCCCCAGACTATGTTTGGACCTTTTTTACAATTTTTGGGGTATGTTTATTTCGTCGAAAATCCCCCTGTATGGGGGACACGCCCGACTTAAGCCTCGCTCGACAACTTCACCTCCCAGGCGTTTCCAGGAGGCGGGGGGGGCGGCGGCGGGTCGCCGTAGAGACGTCTTCGGCAAAGGCTCGCCGGTCGGGCGTCCAGCTCCAGGCTTCCTCCCTGGCTGTGCGCTCGAAGCTTGCCAAGGATGAAGGGGCCCTGGGACACACAGATAAATGCACACAAACAAAAGGATTCCCCATATTTCCCCATATTTTCTGGGCTTCTGTCTTCCCCCCCACTGCCCATATGTTCCCATGTTTTCTGGGGAATCGACGATTAATTGTGTCTGCGTGTTTTTTCCTCCACCTGAAAGGAGGCCCAACAGCCAATCGGGTGGAGGCCATGTGGCTTTCACGCTGCAGCTGTCGCCGTCGCGCCTCGCAAGTTCGTCTCTGAGCCTTCCAACCGCTGCGCGAGGAGGGGGCAGGTCGTCTTCAGGGTGTGGTTCTCGCCCTAGCGCCGCACACACCTGGCGCTGAATCGTCCAACAGGTACGAGAGTGGAGCACGGGCTGTTTTCGAAACACTGTTCGCGCCCTCGTGCCGCGCACATTCGCAGTCAAAGATTCTAACGGTTACGCAGATGGGCAACGGTTGCTTTCCAAAACGGGGCCATCGCGTGAGACTGCCTCGAACTGTCCAACCATGCCTCTTCCGTCCGCTTGCTTTCTTCGAGTGAAAGACCATACACATGGACAGAAGGCAGCTCCTTTTCAAAGCGGGGCGTTCGCTGGACATTCCATTTATAGAAAAGGAATGTGAGTCCGATCGGGCTGCATCGGCACGGAGTCAAATCGGAGTGGCTGCGCCCGGATGCACAGCAGCGCCATGCAAACATCGGGCCGCATCGGATTGCCAGAAAATCAAAATCGGATCGAATGGAGCCGGGTGCACTTCGTCGAATCGGATCGATCGAACAGAAATGGACCATGTCCCCGTTCCCCCATCCTCCTCCGTCCTCCATCGTCCTCCTCCATCCTAATCCCTCCTCCTCCTCCTCCTCCTCCTCCTCCTCCTCCTCCTCCTCCGCCCTCCTCCTGCAACCCTGCGCAAGGATAGGCGAGGCGGCGCGGGCGCCGTCACGAACTGCGGGGCGGCGGTGGACAGCTGCCTGGCAGAGGGCCCCGACCCGGGGCCTCTCGCGCGTCCGGCGCCAGCACACGTCCTCCTCCTCCTCCTCCTCCTCCTCCTCCTCCTCCTCCTCCTCCTCCTCCTCCTCCTCCGCCCACCAGCTCTCGGGTCGGGCGAAAGGGGGGGATAGCAATGGGGGGGGGGTTGAGCATCCGCTCACGTCGCTGATTTCCCCGGCGCCTCCCGGCGCCGGAGGCGGCTATGTATGTATCGAGGCATGGGCCCCTCGGTGAGGCCGAAACCAGCTGCACGCCGCAGATTTCGTACCCCCCCCTCTCCCACTCCCCCCCGCTCGCCCGGCCCGCCAGCTCCCTGCGCCCCCCCCGTCGCCGGGCGCGAGGAGAGCAGCTGGGCCAGCCGCCAGCGAGACTTCACAATGTCCGGTTCAGTCGGGCCTGTCCCTCTGCAGGGGAAAGATTCAAAAATAGACAAAAAATAGTCGGGGGACTATGCCTGGACTAGGTTTGAGCATTTTTGGAGCATTTTTTGAGTATGTCTGGTTTTTCGCCCAAAATCCCCCTGTAGGGGGACAGGCCCGACTTAAATGTACAGGGGGAGGGCAGGGAGCACGAGCTGGGCCCACCGTCCCCCTCCCGCTCGCCCGCCTCCACCGCATCTCGGGTCCCCTCTCCCTCCCATGCTGCCCTCGCGATCCTGCTTCTCGGGGTCGCCCCTCTCGGTCTCCTCCTCCTCCTCCTCCTCCTCCTCCTCCTCCTCCTCCTCCTCCTCCTCCTCCTCCTTAGGGGAACAAAAAGTGACATAAACATAAAAAATCGGAGGTCCGCGTGAATTTCTCGGATCCGCACTGGACCCCCCTCCCTGGCGCGCGGAGCGCGCCAAGGGCGGCGGCGGAGGCGCCGCCAGGGGTTCCAGCGCGGATCCGAGAAATCCGCGCGGACCTCCGAGTTTTATGTTTATGTTATTTGTCGTACCCCTACTCCTGATCATCATCCTCACCATGCGCACCATTGCGGCATTGGTCGACAGGGTCATTTCACGATTCCTCCCCCTTCCCTCGTTGTGGTGGACATGAGCGGGAGATGCGACCATGTACCCCTCGGTCGGAACAAGTGGGTAGAAACATGAAGAAGGAAGACGTTGAAAGAGGAAGGCGCCTAAAATAGACTGATCTGGAAATCCAAAAATACCCACGACCGGTGAGTAACCGTTCAAATCGGAACAATGTCCGAAACGCAATGATAAGGTTCATGTGCATTGAGCCCACACAGCGTCGGCACGCGAATGACCCCGTCTTCCGGAATATATCCTCACGGGAAGGTTCTCAGCTCTTCTTCCTTCCCCTACCCGTCAACCCCCTCATCATCTTCACCCCCGCTCTCCTAAAGTGTTTCGCGGGCGCTTGGCCGAGACACAAACCTAGGGGCCCTTTCGGGGGCAGTAGGAGCACGGCTGCCGCGCACAGCTTCCGCACAGACAGCTTCCTCGGCGATGCGGCTGCCGTTGGCGACGTCCCTCCAGTTCACTCGAATACCATTGCACTGCGTTTCTACAGCCGGTTCGAACAGCCGCGCCCGTGGTGCGAATACCGCACACGAATACCGAACAGCGGCTGCTTTCTCCAGTTGTACTCGAATACCAATCCAGTGGTTCGAACAGCCGCGCGGATTCCCCCGGCCCCCCCTCTGCCAAGGTGGAAGGCGGCAGCCGCTCGGGATGTCCTCGCAGTGCACTCAGGACGACTGCGCAATGTCGCCTCGAGACGTCGCCCCACACTGCACAAAGGGGAGGGGGAGGGCGAGAGGGGCAGGCTGAGGGCAAGGAGGCAGGAGCGGTGAGGGTGAAGGCGAGAATGAGGCTGTGAGAGAGAGGATCGCAGCGAGGGCGGCAGCGAAGGTGAGCATGAGCACGAGGAGAGGGGAGAGAGGGGGGGGGGGGAGAGGGAGAGAGAGAGAGAGAGGGAGGGAGAGGGAGGGAGAGAGAGAGAGAGGGAGAGAGAGAGGGAGAGGAGAGAGAGAGAGAGGGAGAGGGAGAGAGAGAGAGAGAGAGAGAGGAGAGAGAGGGAGAGGGAGAGGGAGAGAGAGAGAGAGAGGGGGGAGAGATGGAGTTAGGAAGGGGCGGAGAGAGGACTGACCGCCCTTCATCGCCCCCCGCCCAAGAGAGAAAGAGAGAGAGAGAGGGAGAGAGACAGGCAGACAGGGGGCTAAGGCCAGCTGCCCTGCCTGCGTCTGGTTACCCCCCCCTGGGTTGCCTGGGACTGCCTGTTCCCTCCCCCTTTGAAGGGGCCCCAGGACACACAAATGAATACACGCAAACAAACAGATTCCCCATATTATCCAATATTTTCTGGGTTTTTTGTCGTCCCCCCCACTTCCCATATTTTCCCATATTTTCCTGGGAGTCGACGATTAATTGTGTCTGTGTGTTTCTTTCCCTCCTGACCCTTGTTCACCCCCGCGACAGAAGGAATAAGCGAGAGAGAGAGAGAGAGAGAGATTTAGACATATAGCCAACTGTATAGACAGAGCGATCGAGAGCGAGAGCGAGGGTGAGGGTCAGGGTGTGATGCGATGCGATGCGATGCGACCACCGTTGCGGACAGCGTCCGGGCCTAGGGCAGACCAGGTGGGAATGGCCCTGGGGTGACGGTGAGTGATGGTGAGGGTGGCGATGATGGTGAAAGTGAGGTCAGTCTGAAGGGGGTGAGAGAGGTGACCTGGAGCGGGGGCACCCTGAAAAGGCAACGCGACGCCCCACATCGGATGTGGGGAGCGCTTCAGGCACACAAATAGGTCTAAGAACTGCGGACTTCATATCGGAACCTCATCCTGCTTCTCCCCCGCATCCTCCGTTAACTCGTCCGATGAGTCATCGTTCGTACTCCTCCTCATCCTCACTCTTCTCCGCCTCCTGCAAATTATCCGGCTCATCATGCTGAGTATACTCGTCCTCATGCCTCGCACCTCTCTCCTTCTCCTCCTCCTCCTCCTCCTCCTCCTTCTCCTTCCTCCTCCTCACCATCATCATCAGCAGCCGCAGCAGCAGCATCACCACTATCACCATTATCACCATCAGTATGAGCCGCAGCACCGTCGTCCATATTCGCCATCGTCGTCAGCAGCATCATCATCAGCAGCATCATCATTCCCCGCTACACCAAAGCCACCCCAGCATTTCTGTGTGTCGGGCGACCCAGGCGACTCCACCGAAGGGCGCAGCGGCGAGCGAACGAGACCCACAGGAGGAGGAGAGGAGGAAGACCAGGGACCAAAGCACCAACACGGCACCGAGGAGAAAGAAGAGGGAGAGGAGGGCGGGCCAGAAAAAGACTTGAGTAGGCGCGGTTGCGGCGCATCGGCGCGACCGCGACGGCCCTCGTCTCCAAAGGAGCTGTGATGTGCAAAACACTGCTATCTCCCGCTGCACCCCAGGCCACCCCAGCATTTCTGTGTGGCGGGCGTCCCGGGCCGGGCAATTCCACCGAAGGGCGCAGCGGCGAGCGAACGAGACCCATAGGAGGAGGAGAGGAGGGTGACCAGGGACCAAAGCACCAACACCACCGAGGAGGAGACCCGAGCCCGAGAGGAGAAATGGCGACGCGAAGCGGCGCCGATATAACATACATCGAAAAACGAAAAACCGTCCGACGGCAAAGGCCAGCATACTTGGGCAAGGATTTTCACCCCCCCCTTTGTAGGAGCATTTACTGGAAATCGGACAGGGAGGGGTCACCATGCGTTTTAAATTCGCCTCGCAACTCAATCATACAAACACTTGCCAAAACGCACACGATAAGGCTCGGCGAGGCGGGTCCACAAGATCCCTGTCGCGGGGCCGAGGCCAGAGAGGACGATGTGGGGCTTCCCTGAGAAAGAGTAGAGACCCTTCCTACAACTGCAACGGGGCTTCACAGAAGCCTCGGGGTGATGGCGGGCCCAGCAAGCCACACAGGTGAACCTCCTCCAACGGGCCCCGAACGCGCACATGTCGAGGTTGAAGATGGAGTCGTCCTGGGCCCCCAGCAGCCGCCTAAACCCACGATGGCCCTGGGTTCTCGAGGTAGATCGGGATCTCGAGCAAGCGGCAGAGCGCGATGAGCTGCTGGTTCCCGAGGCCGACGGCCGCCTGAAGCCTGACCCCAAAACCGGGGCGCCCCCAAACGTGGCCCTTCGAGCGGATGGTGCACCAAGAAGACCCCGGCGGCCCGGGGCGGGCCTGGACCAGGAACTACACGGTAGGGCCACCCAGACCGCAGTACACACGCACACGCAGCCAGCCTCGGATAGTGCGACGGACGACTGGCAGGTCGAGGTTGAACAATGGCTTTCAAGCGAAATCCATCGGCAGCGCAGCGATGCCCTTGCGCCGCAGCGCCGCCGTCAGGCGGCCCGTCCCGGCGGACGGCTCCAGGACGGCGGTCCGATGGGGGGTCCTTCTGACGCTTGGAACTGCCATGAAGCTCTCTGAGGAGGTGGCGACGAATGGCTTTCGTCGACGGGCTGCCCTCGTCTATGCCCGCCAGCCCGCCAGTTCTGGCGCCCGCTCGAGGTCAGGCGCAGCGCGGGCAGGCTCGCGCCGTTCAAGAAGATATGCGACAGGGCGGCGTCCATGGCCTGGCCGAACGAGATCGCCTGCTGGGCGACGCGCTGCAGCTCGGCCATGATGCGCGCCTGCTTGGCGTAGCGTCTAGTGTTCTCGTCGGAAGCCCAGCCGCCGCCCCGCCGGACGTTGAGGGCCGCCCGCGTCTTCGCCAGGAGGTCGTCCGATGCTCCCTCATGGCGCAGCCCGCGCGCTGGAACAGGGAAGTCCTTCAGGCCTGGGGCATAGGCCGCCCCATCCATGCCCCGGCCGAGCGAGGCGGGGGGGGGCCACAGGCGCGATCTTCCGGAGGGCGCCCGCCGCTCCAGCCCCAGGAGCGCCAGCGCCAAGAAGACGACGGTGTCGGTCACAACCGCGAAGTCCCAATGCCCCGTCCCCCCGGGGCGCCCGAGCTCGTTTGGATAGAGCAACAGCGCGGCAAGCCCCGAGCCCTCGGCGCCCGCCGCGACGGGGGGGGCTACCTGCATGGCCGCGAGGAGGTCGCACTAGGACGGGCGAAAGTGGCACGCGAAGCCCAGGATCATCGCAATCGTCTGCTCGATCTGGCCGCGCTGGAGCATCGCTCCTGCGAGCGCCGCCACCAGCGACCAGGTGGGCGGAGTGCGCATCCTCCAGGGCGCGTACTTTCCCCGTTCCGCCAGGATGCGGGGGGCTCGGCACAGCGCCCGGTCGCCCCAGCGGCCGATGGGCGGGGGGAAGAACTTCAGCGCGGCTAGGAGCGAGAGGCGTCGCCCCCGCAGCGGCCGCGGAAGTGCAGGTCGTCGAAGCAGGTCACCGCCATCGAGCCCAGCTGCTCCCAGCTGCTCCAGTCCAGGTTGAGCTGCGAGCGCCGCCCGATGAACGCGCCCGCCCGCCTCTGGTAGTCCGCCAGCGTAGCCTTGCTGACGGACCGCTGCTCGAGGTAGACGAGGCCCATCAGGAGGCCGCCTCGTAGCGCCCCCCGCTGGCGCGCCGCGGCCGCACGCGGGACAGGCGCCGTCAAGGCGCCCGCCCCAGCTGCCAGGGTGGCCACGCGAGGGGGCGCCCGCGGGGTTGAGCTCGCCAGGGATCAACCCGGTGACGACGCGCAAACGACGGGCGAGGGCGCGGGAGCAGATCTCCCGCGGGGCGCCGCGCTGCTGCGGCGACCACACGCGGCCCTCGCCTATCGCGAGGGCGAGCGACACGTCGTCGACCAGGCACGCAATCCTCCTCCCGAATACATCGGCAGACTTGAGCTGGCGGCGGAGAGCAGAGGCCACCGCCACCCCTTCGGCGCGGCACATGTCGAAGGAGTCCCTCCACGGAAAGGAGTGCGTGATAGCCCAGACATCGCCGACGAGAAGGTCGGGGTAGACCTCGCCCCAGGACTCGCCCCAGCCCTCGGCCTCCTCGGGCGGCAACCTTCCAGGATCGCGCAGCGCGGCGGCAGCGTCGGCCGCTCCCAGGGCGCGCTTCCGCGCGCGGGCGGACTCCTCGACGAGGCATCGCCACCTCTTCGCGGCGCGGCCGATCTGCGCGGCCACCTCTGGGTCGCATCGGCGGCGGCGCGCCCTGCCGCCCCGGCCCGAAGCGTCGCTGGCGGCGACCTCGTCGCGCCAGTCAGCGTCGGCGAAGACGGCGAAGAAGGGCAGCAGCGAGCGCGCGCGCCAGAGCTCGCGGCGCACGGCGGGCCAGAGGGGCAGGGCGTCGCCCCTGGCGGCCTGGGCGAAGGCGTAGACGGAGTCGAAGATGGCCAGCGAGCACCGCTTACGACGAATCCGAGGAAGGAGTGCTCGCGCTCGACCTTGCTGGCCACCGCCTGCACCTTGGCGCGCCGCGAGCCAGCCACAAGCTAGTTGTCGACGTAGGCCGCGCCGGTGGCGGGGAGCTCGGGCCCCGGCCTGACGCCCAAGCTGCGGCCCCGCACCTGCCGCGCGGGGGCGACGCGCGCTGGGGCAAGCGCCGTCTCGGAGACGGACTGGCGCAGACGCGGCGCCCGGGACCAGCCCATGGGAAGGGCGGTAAGCTCGGGGGGCAACCAGTCGGACCCGTGATCCGCGACGCCACCCACATGGGAAACACCAGCAAGGCCCGCCCGCGCGGGAGCGAGGGAGAAGTACTCGCAGGGGCCCCCGGGGACCTGCATGGCGTAGAAAGCGTTCGAGATGTCGCCGCTGCTGAACCACGCGCCCCCGCTGGCCTGCGTCTCCGCGCGGGCGAGCGCGCCGCCGCCGGGCAGCTCGGTGCAGGGCGGCGGCTCGATGTCGGCGTCGCTGGCGCCTGCGTCGAAGATGAGGCGCCGCTGCCCCGACTTCTTAGCCGCGACGAAGACCACCCGGGAGCCCGCGGCGGCCGCGAGCTGGAGAGACGCGCAGCATGCCTCGCCCCAGCAGCTCGGCGATGAACCCGCCGTAGGTGGCAGGGCGTCGTAGTTCAGGATCGATGCCAGGCTGAGCAAATCCGAGGTCTCGCCAGGGGCTGCAGCCATGAACGGTCAGCCTCCAGAAGGGCGTCCTCCAGCGCGACGGGCGCCGAGCTGCCCGAAGGCCAGGGCACGAGGTCCTCGCCGCAGGAAGCCACGTCACCCCGCCGCGCAGAGAAGAGCGGGCAACTGGAGCACATGGCGGAGAGGGCGCGCCTGCGAGAGATGCCAGAGGGCGGCCTGCCGAATTTGACATCCTGATCAACGGCGCTGTCCAAGGACTGACGCTGCAAAACCGTAGGTCGCCTTCGCAGCGGAAGCGACCCGCCCCCAGCCAGCCAGTCGAGCGCCTCGATGCCGTCGCTGACCCAGTCGATGCATGCCCGCGCGGCAGCGCCTGCGCCAGCGAGGCGGGCATCGCCATCAGGAAAAAAACGGAAGAGGGACGACATTTCGTTGACGACTGACGGCCATGGCGAGAGGGCCACGTCGTCAGGAGCGAGGGGCCAGAGGGGGGCCCTCCGGGATGGCCGGATCCCCAGCGGCCGCTGTGAGCACCGCGGTGTGGGAGGGCTAGGTCTTGGCAGCCTTGCCCGAACCGCCGCCCTGCCCCCATCCACGGCCACCGGCCCGCGGGTGAAGCAGCTGCCGCTCCTCACGCGCCTTGCGGCGCGCCTTCGCGATGGCCGACTCGGCGGCAAGCTGCGTCGAAATCCACTCGGCCAGGACGGGCGCGACCATGGGCCAGCGCGTGGACTGCATGCCCGCGAAAAAGAACTGCTCGTCGCCACCATTGCCCAGGGGGCGCGAGCTGACCAGCTTGTCCTTGTACCGTTCCCCACAGCGCGGCAGTTGCCGAGCGACGATCTCCATCGAGGCCAAATTAGAGCTATCGACCTGGTCACACGACTGGTGGTGGTGGTGCTGGCGGGCTCCGCGAGCTTCGCAACGCCGATCGCACAGACCCTGGCGAGCTGGGCGACAGTCGGCATCGCGGCGAAGTCGTACCGTCGAATGCCCGCAGCCATGACGGCACCAATCGGCTCTGCGGCACCTCCCCGCTCCTTTGAACAGTTGCGGATGTCCGGGTTCCCCGGGTCGCACTCTCTCTTCAATGTACATGTCGAAGCCGGGCGTGAGGACAGCAAAGTGCTCCGGCACCCGAGTCGAAAGGCCCACCACGATGCGATTGGGCGCCAGCCTGGGAGGCGCCTCGACCCCACCCGCATCTCATCGCCCACGGCTATATCATGAAAGCGGCCCAAACCTCCAACGCGGGACGGTCGCCGATCAGGCGCGTCGACGCACACAGGCTGCTGCGCGGTCGAAGTGGCCACGCCCCCGATGGCGGGCCGCGCCGCGCGGCCCCGGCAGGCGCCGCGCGCTGAGCGCAGCGCCAGCGACGGGGCCCAGCGGGCGACCTCGGAGGCCCGGAGCAGGAGGCCGCCGCTCGAACCCTCCGAAGCCCGGGAGGGATCCGATGCCCCTCGCCCGCCTCGCACGAGGGGCGGGCCGGGCACAGCGAGGGGCAGGCGCGGCTCGCCTCCCTCGCGCCCAGGGCGGCCGCCAGGTAATCCGCCAGCGGCACCTGGACCCCGGCGGCCTCGCCCGGCGCCAGGAGCGGGCCCACCTCGGCCAGCGGGGGCGGCGCGGCTCCAGAGGAGGCGCGACGGGCACCTGTGCGGCCGCGGGCGCCGCCAGGCGCAGCCACCGGCGCGCCAGGACCAGCAGGACGCAGTTGCTCGCGAGCGGGAGGCCGAGCCCGGTGCCACCCAGGCGCATCCGGGGGAGGGCCTCACCCTCCAGAGAAAGACTTGAGCAGGCGCGGATGTGGCACATCGGCGCGACCGCGACGGCCCTCGGTTCCAAAGGAGATGAGATGTGCAAGACACTGCATCATCATCAGCATCATCAGCATCTACAACAACATCATCATCATCATCAGCATCATCATCAGCAGCAGCATCATCATCACCATCATCATCAGTATCACTATCACTATCAGCCAGCATCATCACCATCATCATCATCATCCTCCTCATCATCATCGTCCTCATCACCACCACCACCACCATCATCATCCTCGTCATCATCCTTAGTACCAACATCATCATCGTCAGCATCATCCTCATCATCATCATCATCATCATCAGCATCATGAGCATCCTCAACAACCACATCAACATCATCATGATATTAATACTAATATTCATCATCATCCTCAAAAGCAATATCATAATCCTCATCATCGTCAACAGTATCATCATCGTCATGACCGTCATCATCATCGTCAGAATGATCACCACAATCAACATCATCACCATCGGCATCACCTGCAGCAGCGTCGTACATAATCGTCATCATCGTCAGCAACAGCATCATCATCCGCATCATCACCACCATCATAATCTACAACACCATCATCAACATCAGCATTAGTAACAACATCATCATCCTCCTCCTCATCATCATCACCGTCATCATCATCGTCAGCATGATCGCCACTACCACAACAATCACCATCACCATCTTCATCTTCATCATCATCATCATCATCATCATCATCATCACCAGCATCATCAGCATCATCAGCATCATCAGCATCATCGTCACCAGCATCACCATCATCAACAGCAGCAACAGCATCATCATCATCATCGGCAGTAGCATTATCATCATCAGCAGTACCAGCGTGAACATCATCCTCGTCATCATCAACAATAGCAGCATCATCAACAACAGACGCACCATCATCATCAGCAGCATCATCATCAATCACATCATCATCATCATCATCATCATCATCATCATCATCATCATCATCATCATCATCATCATCATCATCATCATCATCATCATCATTATCATCATCATCATCATCATCATCAGCAGCAGCAGCAGCAGCATCATCATCAGCAGCAGCAGCAGCATCATAGTTGTTTTTCTGTGCCTTGCTCCTGTTCCAACACCTCCTCCTCCACCGTCGTCGTCCCCCTCGCCCCTCAGGCTAAACATTCCGAGTGGCAGGTGCGCACTCCACGTTTGTCATCCTCGTAAATCTGCGGGGGCCTCCTGGGCGACTGCGCCAGCGGCGTAGACCCCGCCTCGCTCGCGCCGGCCCACGCGCAATGCCTTCCCCCGTCTCGCCGTCTCCGTCTCTCCCCCATCTCCCCCGCCATCCCCCGTCTGCGTCTCCGTCCCTTCCCCCGTCTCCGTCTCTCTCCACTCCCTGTCCTCCCCCGTCTCCCCCGTCTCCCCAAAGAGTGATGCCCCCCCCCCGTCTCTTCCGCCGCCGGCTCCCCCCCCCCCCCCCCTCATCCGCAGCCGCGCGGAACCGAGAGGCGCCCAGGCGCGCAAGCTGCGCGACCGTCACGTGCGGGCTCGTCTGGCCCAAGCCCTCCTCGTCTGCAGGATGAGTTCCGCGGTTTGGGGGAGCAGGGGGAGGCAGCGTACGCCTCGGGACCACTCGAGCACAGCCCGCACATCCACACACCACCTCCACAGCGTCGTCGTCATGCTGGAGCACACGAGGGGGCATGGTCTTACTCCCGAATGGCTCAAAGGCCGACGCCTCTACGCACGTCGCCGAGGACGCCTCTCCGCACGTCACGTCGCCGACGCCTCCGCGCCCGGAGGAGCCTCCCCCATTCCTTCCCCCCCCGCTTCGCCCCCTCCCTCCCTTCCGGCCACCCCTCATCCCCATTTCCCCATCCAAACCACCCTCCCTTCCAGCCATCCTCCCCCCTCCCCCTCCCCCTCCAGACCCCTGCCCCTCCCCTCCCCCCCCGCCCCCTCGCCCAACACCCAACACATCCTCATCCCCCCCTCCCTCCCGATTCATTTCCTGGTTACGCCGGGCATCACGCCGGGCATCACCCTGTGCGCAGCCGCGTGCGCACGCACATGAAGACTAAGAAGAGCCAGACGATGAAGAATACGAATAATAAGAAAACAAGCTATACCATTATAAATAATATCACGACTAAGATAAATAGTCGTGATACGAATCAGGTGAATAATCAGACCACCCAGTACTAACCATCATGATGGTGCGAATAACACTAATACGACTGAGCAAATGCTTCTAATAATGACACTACTAATGCTACGAATAATCATGAAAATCGTAGTAGTAGTAGTAGTAGTAGTAGTAGTAGTAGTAGTAGTAGTAGTAGTAGTAGTAGTAGTAGTAGTAGTGGTAGTAGTAGTAGTAGTAGTAGTAGTAGTAGTTGTCTAGTAGTAGCAGTAGTAGTAGTAGTAGTAGTAGTCGTAGTAGTAGTAGTAGTAGTAGTAGTAGTAGTAGTAGTAGTAGTAGTAGTAGTAGTAGTAGTGGGTCGTAGTAGTAGGTAGTCGTCGTCGTCGTCGTCGTCGTCGTCGTCGTCGTCGTCGTCGTCGTCGTCGTCGTCGTAGTAGTAGTAGTAGTAGTAGTAGTAGTAGTAGTAGTCGTAGTAGTAGTAGTAGTAGTAGTAGTAGTAGTAGTAGTAGTAGTAGTAGTAGTAGTAGTAGTAGTAGTAGTAGTAGTAGTAGTAGTAGTAGTAGTAGTAGTAGTAGTAGTAGTAGTAGTAGTAGTAGTAGTAGTAGTAGTAGTAGTAGTAGTAGTAGTAGTAGTAGTAGTAGTAGTAGTAGTAGCAGTAGTAGTAGTAGTAGTAGCAGTAGTAGTAGTAGTAGTGGTAGTGATAGTAGTGGTGATAGTAGTAGTCGTAGTAGTGGTAGTAGTAGTAATAATAGTAATAGTAGTAGTAGTAGTAGTAGTAGTAGTAGTAGTAGTAGTAGTAGTAGTAGTAGTGGTAGTAGTAGTAGTAGTAATAGTAGTAGTAGTAGTAGTAGTAGTAGTAGTAGTAGTAGTAGTAGTAGTAGTACCGCCTCGCTTCACGGCAGGTGGGGGGTTGGCCGAACCGACCCAACCCCCGACCTGAAGGGCCGTCCAGTCCAGCTCTGGGCGCCAGGGGCACTCTAGATCAGAGCCTCACGGGCCCCGAACCCTTGTCGGAGCCCCGCGGAGGCCAAAAGGCCCCCAACCCTCAGAGTTGGGGCCGCTCCGAGCCTGCAGGGCCGATACACAGCACGAGCCTTGCACAACAAGAAAAGGAGAGGGGCGCCTCCAACCCGCTTAGTCGGAGGACCCCCCTTCAATCACGTCGGGGTCTCCCTCGGGCCTCCGAGCAGCACGCTGCCTGGCCGACCAGGAGAGGAAATCGGCCTCCTGCTCTGGCCCGACCCCAAAACGCTGCAGCGCACGCGAACGGGGCAAACGTGGCGCTGGGCCCAGCTGCCCGCTGCCCGTGGCCCTGCTGGCCTCGGGGGCGGCGGGGGCCCGGAGCCTCTGGCCGAATTTCACTTGCCAGGCCTCGGAGGGAAAGCGCTGCTCCCCGAGGCGCCATGCACCACGGCCGCCGTTCACGCTAGGGAAGAGCACCCTGCGAATCCTATCCGTCTGCGGCTCGCGTCCTGCCCCCGAGCCGCACGGCCTCAGGATGCCCATCATGCGCTGGTGGGCATAGGCGTAGCACTTCACGCAGTGGACCATGGTGGAGCCGTCCGTGCCAGGCCCCGTGATGGCCCTCTCGACGATGGCGTGGCCTCCGATCGACCAAGGCGTACGTGGTCGTCGGGCCGCAGGGGGCTCGTCGCCCTCCGCCGAGGCTCGCGCCGCTGCGAGGGCCACCACAGCTGCCCCTGCAGCCACCCAGGAGGCCTCGGCAACGTGGCCACCACTGGCCTCGGGCTCCTCGTAGCTCTCCTCGTGCTCCGCGAGCTCCAGGATGACGTCGCCGGCGTGGTCGATCTGCTTCCGATCCGCCATGCGCGCGTGGAGCTTGCCCGTGAAGACCATCGCCTGTCTTACGATGAGATCGAGGCCGTAGGCGAAGTCCAGCTGGTCTTCAGCCAGCGCCAGCTTCGCGCCCTCCTTCGCTGCCTCGTCGGCGAGCGTGTTGCCTGCTCGTTGCCACCAGCTCGCGCGATCAGCCTCCACGTCGGCAGCTGTGGAGTGGGCCAGCACCTTGGTGACAGTGTAGCTCCGTGAGCTGTCGAAGGAGGCGTAGAACGCGTTCCACATGCGGGCCCTCCGGGGCCCAGGGCGGCAGGCCCATGCTGCCCCCCGCAGGGCGCAGGCCACCGCCCCTGAGCAGTCCGTCTGGAAGTCGATGTGGCCCTCGCAGAGGAACGCCGCCATGTGGAAGGCGTAGTCCTCGCCGTCCCGCGCTTCCTGCCGCGGCGCCATGGAGAGGGGCACCCAACCCCATGCTGCAATGCCCGTCGCACTGCACGGGCGACCAGCCCGCGCGCTGCAACTCTGGCCACCGCGTGCCGACCGCGCTGTCGTCGGTGACGATGAGGCCTGTGAGGTACCCCGAGGCTGGTCGCTGGCACCACCGAACTGGGTCTCCATCGGGGTCTCGCCTCGGGATCACATGGTCGAGCGACGGGAAGAGGCACCTGCCGAACATCTCGCCGCAGTTGCCTCCTGCAGCCAGTGCCACCCCCGCGTGCCGAAGGAGCTCGGGCGAGGCCTCGTCCTTGCGATAGGCCGCGTGGCCATCGCAGCCGTACAGCCTGTGCCAGATTGTGCCAGGTGCGCTCCTGCATATGAGGCATTCCCTCTCTGAGGCCAGGCCTCTCTTGTAGAGCCGCGACTGGGAAAGTACCGTGCCTGAGATGACTGAGTGGAGTGCCGCCCGCTGGTGCTGCTGCCAGCCGAGCGACTCCTTGGTCCTGCCCAGGCGCTGCAGCGAGCCCCAGAAAAGCTCCGAGCTCTGGTGGGGGTAGAGCCTGAAGGTGGCGTCGCGGTCCGACCACCTCTTGGCCGCGCCCTCTGCTAGCTCCTTGCTGAAGGACGGCGAGACCCTGGCGAGGTCGACCTCCAACCCCTGGTCCGTGGTGGCATGCCTGCAGCCCTCGATGGACCAGCCGAGCCTGTTGACGGCGAGGAAAAAGGCTGCCACGGGGTCCCTGCAGGTTGCCCATGGCCGCTTCGCCGACACGAGCCGCTGCTTGGCCTTCTCCAGCAGCGTGCTGAGGGCGAACGGGGTGGGGTAGCCCAGCCAGAGCGCCATGCCGAACTGCAGCGCGACCTGGCCCGCGTTCACCACCGCGGGGTCCCTCTCGATGCCTTTGGGGAAGCACCTCAGCCTCAGGCCGACTGAAGCACCTGGCGCAAGGGGCCCTTCACCACGCGCTGCAGCCACACGTAGCCCGTGCAGGACCGATGGGGGCGAGGCCAGTCGTGGCTGAGCCCCAGGTGGCGGCTGCCGTGGGGCCGCCCCTCTGCGCCGTGGCGACCTTAGCGCCAGCCGTCCTCAGTATCTGCAGCCGCCGAGACCTGCCCAGCGCATCCTCGACGCGCTGTGCCCCGATGGATGTGCGCCTCCAGCGCCCGTCGTGCACGTCGTTCCCCAGCAGCCTGTCACGCTGCGTCCTGCCGCCCTCGGCGGGCCACTCCGAAAACAGCTGTCTCGCAACCTCTGCGTCGAGTGTGAGGTAGCATAACTTCCCGTAGTGGACGGGCACCCGCTTCTCGTCAAAGCCGTCCAGCAGCATGCGCATGGCGGGTCCCAGCACAGCCTTCACCATGCCCGTGGTGCCGACCGCCTGGAGCGCGAAGTCGTCGACGACGCTGTCAAGCCGCACGCTGGGGTAGAAGGCCGCGACCTTCTTGAAGGACCTGAAGAGGAGAAGCTTGGCAATGCCCGTAGCGCATGAACAGCCTGCGAGCACCGTGCCCGTAGCTCGAAAGGGCGCGCTGCAGGCCCCGTCGACCGCGATGACCCTGAAGCCCGAGTACGTGACGCAGCAGGCCCTGAGGAGCTTGACTGGGAAACCCGTGGAGTTCGCCTCCACCAAGAGCTCCTTGTGGCTGATGTTCTCGTAGAACTTCCGCAAGTCGCCCAGAACCGTGCCCGTGCTGAGGCCCTTCCCGTGGGCCAAGGCTGTTAGGGTCTCGTGTGCCCAGTCAGCCCTCTCGCACGTGTTGAGCTCGCCTCCGGTGTACCAGGCCTCATGGTGCTTCGCCTCCCATTCCCTGACGATGGGCCCTCGCATGGCCGACCAGAGCCGAATCTGAAGGCAGGTGGGCGCAATTCGCCTCCTGCCACCGTCGGCCTTGGCGCGGAAGACGATGACAGAAAGCCAGTCCAGGTAGGCCTCGGGCGCGTCCTCCCAGCTGGCCAGCACTTCGAGGAGCCTGACAAGGAAGGACTCGCCCAAGCGGAGCAGCTGCCTCGGGTGGAGCTGGTCCCATCCCAGGCCAGCCCACCTCCCGTGCCGCTTCAGCAGGTACCTGGGGCTGTCCACCTCGAGGTGCGGCAGCGGCTCGGTTGCCTCCCAGCTGGCCGCCTCCTCGAGCCCCCCTCGGCGTCGAGGGTCGAGCCAGAGCGGGAGCCACTCCTTGAGGCAGTGCTGCACTGCCTCCTCGCCGTTGACGGGAAGCGCGCCGCCCTCGTCCTCGTCTGCCGTGACGAGGGTCGCCTTGGCCAGCGGCTCGGGCTTGGAGAAGCGATGGGCCAGCTTCCTCACGCCCGTGGCAGCACCCTTGGCCCAGGCCTGCCACTGCTTCCTGGCTGCTGCGGCGTCGCCGCGCTGGCTGGCATGGTGCTGAGCCCTGGCGCGCTCGATGAGCCCCCTCCTCAATGCCACGTCGCTGGAGGTAGCTGCGGCGCCCAGCTTTCCCCTGGGCACAGGGCCACAGCTGCCGTCGTAGTCGGCCAGGCGCATCGCATTCAGGCGGCTGCCCAGGCTGGCCAAGCCCTGCGAGTCCTTCCCTCGCGCCGCCAGCAAGTCGGCCCGCTGCAGCAGGCTGACAAGACCGCCCCAGGAGAGGGTTTCCTGCGAGCTGAGCTGTGCCCAGCGGCGACGGCTGGCGTCGGCGATCGAGACGTTGACGAAGCGCACTCCGTCTGCCCTGCCTGCGAACTTCTGGGCCTCGTCGCCGCAAAGGTCGTGGAGCGGGAGAAGGTAGCCCTCGGCGTGCCTGAACCACTCCTGCATGGCAGCCCTCGGGCTAGGGGGGGGCGCGCCCGCTTCCCAGGTCCAGGCAGGCAGCGGTGCCCAGGGGGTGCAGCCGATGGCCCGAACAAGCGGCAGCCGCGCTGTGCGGTGTAGCTGCTGCACCGTGGCGTCCGCACGCAGCCCTCGAACTTCCAACAGGACGGGGCTGTGCGGCCCGATCGGGGATTCGACCACTGGCCCGTGGCTGAACACGAAGTGCTGGAGCTCGTCGGAGATGACCGCGTAATCCAGCTCCCTGAGCACCCCCGCCCTGCAGGTCGCCGCGCCTGTCTGCAGCGCGAGTCCTCCAGCCGTGGCCGCCCACGCCGCGAGCTGGAGGGGGTCCATGTTGAAGTCACCAGCTAGAATCCACGGCCGAGGAGCCACTCTGAGCTGCGACGCTACGTCCCATAGGATGTTTGCGTCGGCCTCGCCCATGCCCTCCCCGTCGCGAAGGTAGACCGACATGAGATCGATGGCGAGCCCGTCGCCTATGTTGACCACCCGTCTAAGCACGCGGCGGGGCTGCTTGAACTTGGCGTCGATCGTGGCAACCGCAAGCCGCTGCCGCACGCCGATGCCCACCCCGCCTGAGACAGACAGTTGCCCTTCACCCGTGCTGAGCCCTGCAGCCAGGTCGAAGTCGAAGCCGCGTTTGCGATGCCACCGCTGGGCTGCCTCTCTGCCGCCTTCACGCACCCGCGTCTCCTGCACGAAGGTGATATCTGCAGCTGGCCGCCTCGTCGGCCCTGCCACGCCGAGACTGTGCAGGCCGTCCAGCCAGTCGAGGAAGTCCCGATATCCCTTCTGTGTTCGCATTGACCGTGTAGAGCCACAGGCTATCAAACCCGAGGCCTCTTGAACTGTGCCCCGATGAGGTCGCTGATGCGCTTGCGCCGCTGCTCGTGACTCTCGCCTTCTGGGGCGTCCTCCATGAGACTGTCGACCAGCTCGTCGGGGACGGGTACGGACTCTTCTCCTGGCTCAGCATTGCAAGGGGCATCCTCGCGGCTATCCCCATCGCCGCCGCCAGCAGCACCAGCAGCAGGTGCAGCGTCGTCGACAGCGTCCAGAGACTCCTGCTCCTTCTTGACGACGTCCTGCAACTGGATGAGTCCGTGGAATACTGCCTGGTTCTCCACTGCCGTAATTAGCCTTGAACTGCTCGAGGACCTTGGCCAAGCCCCTGAGCCCGTCGCCGAGGACGCCTGCGGCGTGGCGGGACTCGATCTCGGCGTCGGCCGCCTGCAACTTGCCCTTGAGCTCAGCGACCGAGTCTTTGGCCTCGCCGATCCGCAGGTCGAGCTTGGCACGCTGGTCCTCGAGCTCTGCGACCTTGCCGAGCGCCTTCTGGAGCTGCCCCTCGAGCTTCCTGCGCTGCCCTTCGAGGGCTGGAAGGCTCTTGGGCTTGGGCGGCTCTGAGTACTTGGCCTCCACAGCTTTGACGCAGCTCGTGGCCTGCTCGCCTCCCCCGAGCTTCTGGAGCTCCTCCTTGAGGTCACTGAGGGCTGTCAGCTTGGCCTTGGCGCTGTCCGCCTTGAGCGCCTCGACCTGCTGCCGAAGGGCGGCCAGCTCGCTGTCCTGGCGCTGGAGCTTGTCATGCTCCCACGGGGCCAGCTTCTGCCGCGCCCAGACCCCGCGGGGCTGCGGGTGGCTGCCCGGCTTGGGTCCGCCCTTGATCGCCTCCTTGTGCGCCTTCCTGGCAGCGTCCTCAACCTTGGTGGAGCACCGCCTGTCGCATTCTCTGCACCTGAGCCTGCTTGCCCAGTTGGATGCGCACCCACAGGAGCAGAGCCAGAGCGGCAGCTTGGGCCCGCGGAGCACCACGCCTGCCCCCTCGGGTCCGTTGCGCCCATGGCTGGCCATAGCGCGCGAGAACTGGGGCAACTGACTGGATCGCACTGAATCGTTGAAGAGGATTTTGGCCCCGCCAGCACTCCCCCAGAGTGCTCGCAGCGCCACTTCGTGACTTGCACCCGCTGGGAATGCATGGCCTTGAGCCAAAATGGCTACGGAGTAGTAGTAGTAGTAGTAGTAGTAGTAGTAGTAGTAGTAGTAGTAGTAGTAGTAGTAGTAGTAGTAGTAGTAGTAGTAGTCGTAGTCGTAGTAGTAGTAGTAGTAGTAGTAGTAGTAGTAGTAGTAGTAGTAGTAGTAGTAGTAGTAGTAGTAGTAGCAGTAGCAGTAGTAGTAGTAGTAGTAGTAGTAGGAGGAGGAGGAGGAGGAGGAGGAGGAGTAATACAAATAACACGAATAACAACAATACGAATGCTAAGAACAATGAAAATAATTCTCCAATCAGAGCTTGCCTCTGTAAGGGGTCCTAGCGGACTCATATGGTTATGTTAGGCTCGGCGCCGATTTTCGCGGCACGCCCGGGTGCCCGGGTGCCCGGGGGTGCCCGGGGGTGCCCGGGGGTGGTGCCCGGGTGCCCGCGGGTGCCCGGGCGTGCCTGGGGGTGGCCTGGTGCCCGGGCGTGCCCGGGGGTGCCTGGGGGTGCCCTATAGCCCTATAGCCCTATATAGCCCTATATAGCTCAATAGCCCTCCAACTCTATAGACCTATAGCTCTATAACCCTATAGCTCAATATTATGCATCAGGTTAGGTTAGGTCTGCCGCCGATTTTCGCGGCACGCCAGGGTGCCCGGGTGCCTGGGGGTGCCCAGGTGCCCAGGGGTGCCCGGGGGTGCCAGGGTGCCCGGGTGCCCGCGGGTGCCCGCGGGTGCCCGGGCGTGCCTGGGGGTGCCCTGGTGCCCGGGTGCCCGGGTGCCCGGGTGCCCGGGCGTGCCCAGGGGTGCCTGGGGGTGCCCGGGGGTGCCCTATAGCCCTATAGCACAATAGCCCTATATAGCCCAATAGCCCTACAACTCTATAGACCTATAGCTCTATAGCTCAATATTCATAAGGTTAGGTTGAATTTGCCGCCGATTTTCGCTGCACGCACGCCCGCGTGCCCGGGTGCCCAAGGGTGCCCGCGGGTGCCCGGGTGCCCGGGTGCCCGGGTGCCCGGGTGCCCGGGCGTGCCTGGGGGTGCCTGGGGGTGCCCAGGGGTGCCCTATAGCCCTCTAGCCCAATAAATAGCCCAATAGCCCTACAACTCTATAGCCCTATAGCTCTATAGCCCTATAGCTCAATAGCCCTATAGCCCCCTAGCCCTGTAGCCCTGATTGGGTTTTTTCTCCGGTATCATACGAAGTATGCATGCGGATGCGCAGCGTCTTCGGAACACTCGACCGAACAGTCGATGTGGCGCTGCTGGTCTTCATGCCGAGAGACTAAAGACACGTAATTCAGCACAGTCATAGAAGCTGTCGGTTGTTCCACACGTCCAACAGGCAGCGCCGCAACTCTTATTCGGACCGCGGGGCAGGCCGACTAAGAAAAGCGGGCCAGGCAAGGACAAGAAACGGGCAGGAGAGCGAGGAGCCGAGGGGCGAGAAAAAGGGGGAGAGGGAGGGAGGGCGGCAGCAAAGGACAGACCGGGCCGACGGCGGACGGACGGACGGGGGGGACGGGGGGACGGAGAGGGAGAGCGCGCACACACGGGCCAAGAAAGACAAGGGCAAGGAGAGGACGCGGAGAGGGAGAGGGGCGAGGGGGGAGCCAAGAGCCAAAGACAAGGCAAGGCAGGAGGGACGCACTGGGGACAGCGGGCAGAGGAGAAGGAAGAGGCCCACGGCGCAGCGCTCGTGACACGCTCCCGGCACGCCCGGGATCATGTGGCGGGGCGCTGCGCTGTATCACTGTATCAGAACATGGGGAACAAAGAGGAGCGAGAGGAAGAGGAGGAGAAAGAGAAAGAGAACAACGAGAACGTGTTGACTGCAACCGCGGGCATAGCCTGGCGACCAATCAATCATACTTAGAATATGAATACTCGTTCACGAATGGTAATAAAAAGACTTGCAATACGGAACACTAATACACATAATAAGAATTCAATAATAATTCAGTAATGATACTTAACAATTATACATACAATAAGGATAACAATACTAAGTACTTAATACTATTACTTGATAGTAAGAAGTATGATATGAAATCAATTATACTGATAACACTTAACAGTAATTCAATAGAAATATCAATAATCACAACGCTACTACTACTGCTACTACTACCACTACTACTATTACTACTACTACGACGACGACTACTACTACTCGTGCTACTACTCTTACTACTACTATTACTACGTTTACGACTATTATGACTACTACTACTACTACTACTACTACGACTACTACTACTACTACTACTGCTGCTACTACTGCTGCTAATACTACTACTACTACTACTACTACTACTACTACTACTACTACGACTACTACTACTACTACTACTACTACTACTACTACTACTACTACTACTACTACTACTACTACTACTACTACTACTACTACTACTACTACTACTACTACTACTACTACTACTACTACTACTACTACTACTACTACTACTACTACTACTACTACTACTACTACTACTACTACTACTACTACTACTACTACTACTACGACTACTGCTACTGCTACTACTACTACTACTACTACTACTACCACTACTACGACGACGACGACGACGACGACGACTACTACGACTTCTACTACTACGCCTACTACTACTACTACTGTTGCTGCTGCTGCTACTACTACTACTGCTAATACTACAACTACTACGACTACGACTACGACTACGACTACGACTACGACTACGACTACTACTACTACTACTACTACTACTACGACGACAACTACTACTACTACTACTACTACTACTACTACTACTACTACTACTACCACTACGACTACTACTACTATTTGTGCTTCACACGAATACGGCGAATCATAAACACAACAATAGCACTAATACATGCGAAAAACAGTTATACATGAATGCATCAACACATTCATGTCTTAAACTATAAATCCAGAAATATACCACAATGCGAATCATGCGAATGATAATACGGATGACAAATAATCATGATACGACTAGCGAACACAAAAAAATAAAAAGGATGCTGATCACGATACTCTGCATCAGCATGCTAGTAATGAACATGATAAGATGGTGTAGACGAAGATGAAGAAGAAAGAGCAATACTCGGGAGCGGCCAAGAGGGGGGTGTCCAAGAGGGGGGGAGGGTGCAAACCATGACCGGCGGCACGTGCGCGGCCCGGCGGGGGGGCCAGGGACGCAATGAAACAAGAGGGGGCGCCAGGAAGTCTGGGGAAAGATCATGGCCCCCGCCATGATATCCACCCCCCTAGTCATCACCCCCCTCTTTTCCGCCCCCGAAATACAGAAATACGAAACCGATGTTGCATCACAGCAGCAATTCGGCCCCTGACTTTCGTCCTGGGTTCGGTCTAGTGAGGTGATGACTTTCGGGGTCCGTGCGCGGGAAGAAACATCGCTTCACTGATCTGGGGCCTCTGGGGCCTCCGTGGGCCCTGGGGCCCACAATTAGTGAAGTGATGGTTTTCGGGCCTCTCGGCCCCCTCTTCTCCGCCCCCCCTAGTCCTCACCCGCCCTCTTCTCCGCCCCCGACGCACACAAAAAGAAGAGGCCGGGCCTCTCGGCCGGGCAGGAGCCCCGAGGGCTCCCCCGCCGCCGCCGCCGCCGCCGGCCCCGGGGGCGGCGACGCGGCCGCCGCGGGGAGGCCCAGCGCCTCCCGCTGCCCCGGTCCGCAGGAGGGCGGAAGAGGGATGGTCAGAGCCCCGAGTCATCCGGGGTAACTCGGGTCAGGGCCAGCTCGGGTTCGTTGTTCAGGAGTCCCACCCCGAGTTATCCCGGGCCCGAGCTACCCCGGATGTTTCGGGCGTCCAGAGCCCCGAATCATCAGGGGTAACTCGGGTCAGGGCTAACTCGGGTTCGTTTTTCGGGAACCCAAACCCGAATTACCCCGGACCCGAGTTACCCCGGATAACTCGGGCGTCCAAGATGGGGAGGGATGGGGAGGGAGCCCGCAAAGGACGTACGCGCCCAGCTATGCACATGAACGCGGCCCCTCGATCTGCGAGACCGGCCGCGTCGTGCAAACATTTGCGCAACGCGTACTCTCGAAACCAGCGTGGATTCATGTGCGTGCACGTCCTTCTTTCGCCCCCGAATGGAGGCGGGGGGGAGGAGATGGGGAGCGGGAACGGGGGGGCAAGATGAAGGGGGGGAGGGAGGAGGGGAACAGGAGAAAGGGAGGGGGCAGGTGGGAGAGGGGGGGACGATGAAAGAGGGAAGGCGAGGGAGGGCCAAAGAAGGAGAAAGCGGAAAGGGAGAGGGAGGACGACGAAGAGACACGGCGACGAAATGGAAGGACTCGGCAGACGACGGGGGGAGGGAGAGGGGAACGAGTGGCAATAGGGTCGTGAAGGTGTTGAAAAGGGCATGGGGACCCCTGGTTCGCACGTAAGCGGGCTCTGGTTGGAAGCACAAGTACATGCTTGGTCAAGGAGCAGGGGAGGGGGGAACGATGAGGACGACGACGATGCCCGCAGGCGTGCAAGATAAGCCTCTCGCATGCATCGTCGGCCTCACCATCGGGCCCATGTTCCTCCTGCTACCGCTTCTACTCCCTATCCTCCTCCTCACTTCAACGTCTTGCATGGATTGGCAGATCCCCCCGTCATCTGCGCTGCGCACTCGAACGTGGATGAAACGAGCACCGGAGACCAATCCGGCCTCGCGCAGATACTGCTGACGGCATACCAAAATGCAGCGGCAGAATCTGTGAACGCGACAGCACCACCTCGGCTCCGACAGCCTCAAATATGATGTCGACGGCTGCACACAAGCACAGGGCACTACACAGCCAGGGGATGGCATGCAGACTCTATGGTTCTGCCTTGAACGCTAACAGCTGCCAACATGACCCCGTCCTCCTCCTCCTTCGGCAGCTCCTGCATCTCCTCGTCTTTTTACCTGGCATGTATAAACCGTGAGCCGATTCGGCCGATTTGGTGACCTCCTCGTCTGTTCCTCTGCTCCTCCGCCCTCTGACGCGCTTGCTGGCCCGTGGGCCCCCCTGACCCGCCCGCAGGGAAGACGAACCAGACGAGCGCACTCCTGGTGGCGCCGATGAGGGGGAAGCCTTGCGCCGTGCAGGGCGAGGAGAAAGAACAGGAAGAGGAGGCAGAAGAGGGAAGGAGGTAAGAAGGCGCCTCCTAGGCCTCCCCCCTCCCTTCCCCCTGCTCCTTTACGTGCCCTCCGTCCTTTCACGGCACGCGCCAGCGGGAATTCACGTCGCGAGCCGAGAGCGCCCTCGAGCGCGACAGCGCGTGCCATGTAATGGCGCGCAACACTGCGGATAGTGACTTCTGACACTTCGGCACCGGGAGCACTTCGGCTGAGGAGCCCTCAGTCAAGCTCGCCGACCTCATCGTCTTCGCCGTCATCGTGGCACTGCCATCTTGAAGGCTGTCCTTATCTTGGCGTGCCGTCATCAACACCGTGCCGCATGCTGGGAGGACAGAGAGACGGAGAGACGGATAGAAAGAGACAACAGCAAACAAAAAGCAGTAGGAGCGGGGGGGAGAGAGAGAGAGAGAAAGAGAGAGAAAGAAAGAAACAAAACAAACACAACAAACACAACAGAAACACACGCAAAAAAACACACAAAAAAACAGAAACACAAAAAAACAAAACAAACACAAAAAAGAAGCAAACAACAAACACACAAAAAGACAACAAAAAACACAACAAAACACAACAAACACAAACGAAACAAAACAAACACAAAATGCGGGTAAGAGTGCCGGGGGCGGTGGAACGTCGGCAGTCTGCGAGACTCTGGATAAGCCCGCCGCAGGCGACGACGTTTTACAGAGCATACGACGAGCCAGCCATGGGCACTGGTTTGTTCGTTAAACCAATGTGGATAGGTCGCAGGCGGGTCGCAACGGGGTCGCGGGTGGGTCCCTGTTGGGTCCCTGTTGGGTCGCGGGTGGGTCGCGGAGTGGATCGCGGGTGGGTCGCGGGTTGGGTCACGGGTTGGGTCGCGGGGTGGGTCGCGGGGTGGGTCGCGGGGTGGGTCGCGGGTGGGTCGCGGGGTGGGACGACGACAACAAACAAACAAACAAACAAACAAACAAACAAACAAACAGACAAACATCAACAACAACAGCCACAACAACAGCCACAACAACAACAACCGAAACAACAACCGAAACAACAACAACAACAACAACAACAACAACAACCAACAACAACCAACAACAACAACAACAACAACAATCATTTAAGACTGGGGACACTCCGTTCTCACCAGTGCCAGGGTTTTCATAGGAGGCGGACAATACCCCCACTTTGTGGGGGGGCCGGTTCAAGCTCTACCAAATTTCCAAACGACTCTTCGCCACCACCCACACCCAGCTTCCCGCCCTATGACGTTCGGACACTTCACTTCGTGGCATGCGGACGACCGTGGCTACTATTCAGGGCCCCGCGGCCGACGACGACGGCGTGCGCGCGCGAAGAAAAAACGAATGTGTCCCGCATGGTATTATTTGACAGGGATGATGGCCCTGGCAGGTGCGCAACCGTTGTCGCAGAAGTTCGAAAAAGTTGCTCGCAAAAGCCCGTTTGACAGAAATGTTTAAAAAGTGTTGGGTTTCCTACGAATCCGCAAGAGCGCGCGGGATGAGATTTTGACATTTTTTGTTGAAAAACCATTGGTTTTTTGATGTTTTTATGTTAAAATCGCTGCGAACACTAAGGTTTTGGAAGGATTTCGTCTTGCGCGCGCGAATGTCCACTTTACCTTATTTTTTGCAAGGGATTCTTGAAATTTGATTATATTAGAACAAGAAATGTCATTTTCTATTGTTTTTTGCAAGGGAAAGCGGATTACAACAAAACAACCGGATCCTGTACACACCCTCTTTTCTGAGGCTTCCTCACGAAAATGATGAAAATGTAGCTGCGGCCTAGGCGGCGCAGGGGGGGCGCGCACCAGGGGGCCCAACAATAATTATTCTTTAGAATAAATAATGTTCAACAACCGCAACAGCAGCAGCAACAGCAACAACGACAACGACAACGACAACGACAACGACGGCAACAACAACAACAGCAGCAACAACAACAGCAGCAACGACAACGACGACAACAACAACAACAACAACAACAACAGCAACAACAACAACAACAACCACAACAACAGCAGCAGCAACAACAACAACAACGACAACAACAACACCAACAACACCAACAACAACAACAACAACAACAACAACAGCAGCAGCAGCAGCACCAACAGCAACCACAACAATAACAACAGCAGCAACAACAACAACACCAACAGCTACAACACCAGCAGCAGCAACAGCAACAGCAACAGCAGCAGCAACAGCAACAACAACTACAGCGCAACAACGCAACAAGCATAATCCTCGCCACGGATCCCCACTTCAGCCGAGCACCCAGGGAGAACGAAAGACCGCTCGGACCCTTGCTCGGAGAAACACAAGACAACACAAGAACTGAGAGAGGAAGAGAAAGACCGAGCGTACTCAGCGCAACGAGTCTGTGTTCTAGCACGCGCGCGGGCGCGTGCTCACGGAAATCTGGCCGCGAGGAGCATCGGGGACAGGACGAGGAAGTTCAGAGGCAGGACGAGGGGGCTCAGAGGCAGGACGAGGAAGCTCAGAGGACGAGAGGAAGAGAGAGAGCGAGAGAGAGAACGTGAGAGCGAGAGAGCCGGGGGATTCTTGCTCTGCCCTGCTCCAGCCCCGACCTGTCCTCACGAACTCCTGGGCCGGCCTCGCCTCGGCAACGTCGCCTGTCGTCTTCCGCCTTGTCGCCGTCCCTGCACGATTCCAAAGCGGCCCTCAAAAACTGCACGCCAGCGGCGCCACGCGCGCTCTGAGCGCTCCCTGCTGCCACCCGCCCCCTGTAAGAGTGGGCGTCTCCCCTCCCAAAAACACCAGATGCTGTTCGCCTAAACTGCCAGTCCCTCACTCCTTTTCCTAAACGATGCCAATCACGATGCCATCCAAAATCAAGACCAAGACATCGCCCTGTGTTTTGCGATCAATGGCACGGCACACCCCTCTCCCCCATTCCGCCGGCCCCCACCTCCCTACTCGCTTCTCTGCATGCACCTGCCTCGGCCCCCCGTCCTTACCAGCCTGGAACATATCCCTACCCCTATGCTGGGCACCTCCTCATCACGATGCCAATCTTAGGGACTCCCTTATTTTTTGAGGGCGAATCCCTAAGATTGGCATGGCCTTTTGGCGTGTCAATCTTAGGGATAGGGATACGTTCGAGGCTGGTACACCCTGCGAAATGCTTAAGAAATCATGGGTTAAGAAATTCATAGTCTCAGAATTTGAAAAGAAACCCAGAACTTCTATCAACATCTTAGGATTGAAACATTAAGAATAATCGAGACTCTGGCCGAAAACGTAAGTTTTCTTCAGCATCGCCCAGGGTGTAGGGATAGGGATACGTTCGAGGCTGGTAGAGTCCCCTGCCTCGCCCCCGCTGCCCTCCCTCTCCTCGCCCCCGCCCTGGGCAGCCCCAGAGCCAGGCAAGAGCAGGGGATCGCGCGGAGGCGCACCGCGGTGGTGGCGCCGATGGTGCTGGTGGAGGCCACGCCGTTCAGGGTGCCAAGAGCAGCCTCGGGACGGGAGCCAAAAGCAACCTCAGGGTGCCGAGAGCAACCTCAGGGTGCCAAGAGCAACCTCGGGTGGAGGGTGCCAAGAGCAACCTCAGGGTGCCTGGTGGAGGCCACGCCGTTCAGGGTGCCAAGAGCAACCTCAGGGTGCCAAGAGCAACCTCGGGTGGAGGCCACGCCGTTCAGGGCGCACGAAAGGTGTGCAGATGGAGAGGTCAACTGGGGGAACGGGCAAGCGAGGAGCAGCAACCACAACAGTACAAGCAGGAGTGTACATTGGGCGTACAGAAGGTGTGCAGACGGAGAGGTTAACTGGGGGAGCGGGCAAGCGAGGAGCAGCAACCACAGCAGCACAAGCAGGAGTGCACCTTTGCACAGAGGAGCTCTCTCTCTCTCTGTCTCTCTCTTTCTCTCTCTCTCTCTCTGTATGTATATATATATATATATGTCTCTTTCTCTCTCCCCCTCTCTACCCATAGGACCCCCAGTCCCCTGCCTCGCCCCCCGCTGCCCTCCCTTTCCTCGCCCCTGCCCTGGGCAACCCCAGAGCCAGCTGGGCATCGCTCGGACGTCCATCCCCTGTGCTTTTCTCGGAATCGTGCGTGGCTTTCTCGCCAAATGATCAAGGATGCTCCTCGATGGTCCTCGCCGAAGGAAGAATGCACACGTCCGAGCGATGCCAGGTCAGGCAAGAGCAGGGGATCGCGCGGAGGCGCACCGCGGTGGTGGCGCCGATGGTGCTGGTGGAGGCCACGCCGTTCAGGGTGCCGAGAGCAGCCTCGGGACGGGAGCCAGGGCGCACAACGAACGAACGAACGAACGAACCACCACCGCGGACAGCTGTCCGGGCCTGCTCGAGACCTGCTGGAGGAGGCCGTAGCCTCCTTCAAACCTGTACGTATGGACTGCACGCGATCATGCAGATGGACAGCGAGACAATAACAAAAATCTGCGACGGAGGAGGGGAGGAGGGAAGTCCTGGCTGTGGATGTCGTCAACTGGGGGAACGGGCAAGCGAGGAGCAGCAACCACAGCAGTACAAGCAGGAGTGTACATTTGCACAGATGAGCTCTCTCTCTCTCTCTCTCTCTCCCTATGTATGTGTATATATATATATATATATATATATATATATATATATGTGTGTGTGTGTGTCTCTTTCTCTCTCCCCCTCTCTACCCATAGGACCATCCAGTGGATGAGAAAGAGGTCGGAGGAGATGTGTGCAGCCTTTGGTTTGCGGTTGGCGTCGGCTCGGATTCGCAACCACCAACACATCGACAGTAAGAATCCCATCTTTCGGTCCACACTGTCGATCATCTGGTCTCACGTCCGATCTGTGTGCATATATTTACTGTAGATTGCACCATCCAGTTGGTGCAACCTGAATTCGGCAATCTATGTGAAGTGATATATGCTGTGCGACCTAGGTGGCGAATTCTATGTGGTGCAATCTATGTGGTGCAATCCTTGTGGAGAAACCTAATTATGTGGCGGTGACAAGGCGGCGACGGTGGCAACAAATGGCGAAGCCGCCAGAGCGGCTGACAGGCCCAGACGACGGCCGGCGACGAGGCGGCAACGGCGGCACCATAGCCGCCAGAGCGGCAGACAGGCCCAGACGACGGCTGGCGACAAGCGACGGTCGGCGACGAGGCGTCGACGGAGCGGCGACGGCGGCAACGTGGCCGCCAGAGCGGCAGGCAGGCCCAGACGACGGGCGGCGACCAGGCGGCGACGGGGCGGCGACGGCGGCAACCCCCAGGGAAGAAGAAGAAGCAAGAACCCTCAAGTGCAAGCAATGCTCCCCGAAGGGGAAGAAGATGGTTGAAAGAGGAAACGCTATAAGCAACCTGCGCCCTAAAAGCGCGGGTTGGATCAGAGTCGACCAGCATCGATTAGGATCGATTCGCAAGAACCAGCGAGATGGGAGGCTCCCATGAGTTGCCACAGCTTTGTTTGACACAGGGAGTTCTTACTTGAAACAATCCTGAACTTGCCCTGTTGGCAAACCCGTCGGACAAGCTAGAAATTCGGTCGGTCACCCGACTTCCGAGAAAAAAAGTGGGAGCGATATAGTGTCGCGTCCCGATCCTCGAGCAAACGAGCGACATCCTATCAGAGCATCGATGCGAGATGCCAGCACCTACACGCCTGTCAGTGGGCGACGCCTCGGGCAACCTACCCAAATTCGGCCGCACGGCCAAGGCTAATACCAGGCGGGGCCGCCGCTGATAATTTACAAACTGCAAACAGTCCAGCCAGTGTGTTTACCGTCTGACCCCTGCGCCGCCCGCCCCGTCTTTATTTTCTTTCGGCCCCGTCCCTCCTCCTCCTCCTCCTCCTCCTCCTCCTCCTCCTCCTTCTCCTGCATGGTGGCACAATTCGACCAAACGGTACCACCGTTCATGTCATTCATCGCCACCGCAGTCACCCTCTGCCTAGCCGCCGACGCAAAAAAAAATGTTTGCCGTCTGCACGCCCGACCCCCCGCCCCCGCGTAAACCACAAAAGGAAGACCGAGGTGGGTGGAACCGCGACCTCACATGCAGATAACCTGAGCCGATTGTCCTTGAAACGTTCCCTGTCGCTCGCGCCCCAGATCCGTGCCAGGGCCCCCTGGGCCAGGAAGGGAGCCGTACCGTGTGTGTGTAGATATACGTACACATACTAGAACCACGCGCGCTTCGCACGCGCTTAGGTTCTAGCCACGGCTGCGCCACGTTTTGCTGCTCTCGTTTTCGCTCGTGTGATCATCGAAGACGACGACGACGACGACGACAGGGGCGGCGACGAGTGATGACGAAGGCGACCACGACGATGACGACGACGACGATCACGACGACGACGACGTCGACGACCCCTGGAGTGGCCCCGAGGTCCGGACAACTTCCATAGGCCCAGAGTTTCGTCCTAAATGTTTGACGGTCCTGGAGCCCGTTGGAAGCGTCAGGATGCCGAGAGTCGTCCGGGAACTTCGGGATCGGCCAGAGTACCTCAGGGCGTCTGGAAGAGGGCTTTTGGGAGCCTCTGGGAAGAGGGCTTTTGGGAGCCTCTTGGGGTTTCCTGGCGGCCCCATGGGGCCCGCTTAGGTTTTATCTCGGGGGCTCTTGGAGGTTTCTTGGGGTCTCCGGGGTGTTTTTTAGAAAGGATGGCTCGAAATGTCGGGTGGGGCAACCCTCGGGGCTGTGGGGGAGCTGTCCTGGGGCCCTCTGGGACCGTCTTGGGGGCCTCCTGGCTAGTCGAGGGCTCTTCTGGAGCTGTCTTTGAGGCCTCTTGGAACTCTCTTTGGCCGTCTTGGGGCGATCTGGTCGGCTCCTGGGGCCGTCTTCGACGCGGTCGGCCCCGAAGCGGTGAACATCGTAAACATGCACGTTTTCCAAAAGGGGATGGGGCCAGTTTTGTTTCTGGAGGCGCTCTTGAGAGTCCTCTTGGGGGACTCTTGGGCCGTCGTGGGGGGTCCCGGAGGCCGTCTTGGAACCATCGTCGGCGCGTTGGAGCGACAATTTGGGGATTCTGGGCGCCCCTGGACGCTTGGAGACCTCCTGGGATTCTCGGGTGGCGTTTCGAGGCTGTCTGGGGCTGTCTCGGGGGAGCCCCAGAGTCCCCCCGGGGCCCTCGGGGACCGTCTTGGGAGCCCCCTGCACAGTCGAGGGCCCCTCTTGAGCCGTCTTGGAGGCCTCTTGGAACTCTCTTTGGCCGTCTTGGGGCGATCTTGTCGGCTCCCGGGGCCGTCTTCGACGCGGTCGACGTGTCACTGAGGGAATGGACACATGGATCTGCGAGTCGCAAAAGGACAAGCGGAGACGGTGCTTTTCTCCGAGCCGCGACCTCACGGGCACACGGTTGAAAGCGCCTAAGCCAAAGTGGCTACACCACGGGGGCGGGGAGAGATCCAAAGGGACCAGAGGGGGAGAACACACCACGGGCCCTCAAGGGCCTTGGGAAGACAGCGGGACCAATTTTCGTGGATCGAACACCGTCGCCGTCATATATGAGGAAAGCCGGGCACGAGTCGTCGAACGGGCCGCTCTCTTCCTCCTCCTCCTCCTCCCTGCGCTGGCCGGGCAGGCCGCCGGGCCTCGAAGTTGTGCGGGGCGGTATGCGGGGCGGGCGCCGGGCCGTCGCCGCCGCTCCGCCGCCGCTGCCGCTGCTCCTCTCCGCCTCTCCTCCTTGCCCCCCTCTACCGCCTCTGCTCGCCTCTCCTCCCTCCTCTTCCTCCTCTGCCTCCTCAAACCTCACCTTAGCTCCCTCCGTAGTCACCGCCTGAACCTTAGCATGCTCGCTCAAAACCCTCTTCGAAGCTCCCCGGGACCTCGATTTTAACGAGAGGTTGAGGGACCTTTCGTCCACGTGGCCCTCTTCGTCGATCAGGCACAACGTGCCACGAGTCAGCGCGTCGTGCAAGGCAGCATTGCCGCGACTAGGGTCGATCTTAGTCAAAGGATCAGCCGGCATCATGCCGTGAGGGAGCCACCGAACCTTCGATCCGATATTGCTCAACGAATCTCGAATAACCGCCATTTCAATGGCATTGCGACGATCCGCTCTCGATCCGGCGCTGTTCTTGGACAGCGTACCGAATACGCTGTTAGCGCCCACCACGGACAGAGATGAGGCCGAGTCTCCGATCTCGCAATCACGAGCCAGAATCACCGAGAAGGGCCCCTGAGAGGCCATCCAGTCGGGACGCTGAACGTCCCCAAAAACCACATCCCGCCACATGATCTGAAGCCACTGGGCTTCCGCCACAGCTCCAGAAAGTGCCGGAGTCTCAGCTGCGATCGTGCTGGCCACAACTCTCTTGAGCCGCTGGCTACGCCACGACAGCAGGCTCACTCTCGCACGGCGGTTCTCGCGAATGGCACCATCCGCCGCAAACGCGAGCCATCCAGCCTGAGCGCCCCCCCCAGCGAGCGGATCCGGGACCTCCTGCGTCGGACGCGGTAACAAACGTAGTAGCAAGGGGATCGAGGGGCCAAATCGTGATGTGCTGGGAGGCTGAGGCACGAAGAAACTTGACTGCCTCATTCGCCATCAGGGCGTCCTCGACTGTCGGCTCAGGCAAAGCGGCCGCCAACAGCGAGGCGCTGCCGCAGACATCTGGGCGCGATTCGCGCGCCAGCCACTGGATCTGGGCCACGGTCGTCCTGTAGGACGAAATTTCCGCGGCAGTCAAGGCGCTCGAGGTCTCCCCTCGGCGATGCTTGTCAAGGGCAATGGGGGTCAATTGCTCACGGACGTATTTCTCCTGATCAACGATTATCTTCGTTCCCTTCTGCTGTATATGCCGCCCCGCATAGTCAGCCCCCCCCCTCCTCCCATTTACCGAACTTGAAGCGCTCAAAGAGGCGCTCCTTCAAACGCGAAAGCACCTTAGCATCTCCGGAGACGATCAAATCGGCCACCTCAATGAGCACCAAGGGACTGAAGCCGACCGGAGGCGGACCTTTGCAGCCAGAGACATGGCTCTAGAAGAGAACGCTGGAAACCAATCTCACTAAGATACTCCGCAAGGGTTCTATGCCACAGCAATGGGGCATCATTGAGGCCGCATACCGGCGCCACAAGCTCGATGAGGGTTCCCCCGGGCAACCCGAGGCCAGAACATGCCTCAACATAAATCGCTCCCCGGGGCCGGACCAACTTATTGCTTTGGCAAAACGCGTTTTTCGCGTCCGCGATTCCCAGGGGCCATCCCATGGACGCTATCACCTGGAGCACAAGCATTATCGACTCGGATTGTGGGGTGGGTGCGTACACCTGGAGGGTATCACTGTCGGGGTCCTGGTGCCCACGGACGCACCACCTGCCCTTCGCGGTGGGAGGGTTGCCGACCCCCTCGGCGGAAGGCTTAAATCTCCTGACCATCCGCGAAGACAAAATACGATCCGGGTGACGCCGTCGCGTCAAGCGCGACTCCTCCAAGCTGAGGACGCGCACCGCCCCGGAGGCTGTCATGGCCGCCCATTCCTTAGCATCTGACGACACGAAACGCTCTCTCTCCTCCGGGCTCAGGTTTTTCAACTGGACCTCGGCACCTCGTCGAGGCACGGGCGGACTGGCGAGCCCTGAAAAACAGTCCGGCAAATCAAGGAAAAAGGTACCCCCCCTTATCGCAAGCGGCAAGAGAGGTGTCGCAAGTGAAACCTCGGGCCAGCAGCTCTTCGCACAACATCCGATCCTCATCCCCCCCGAGGTCCTCAAATCCCACCAGTCCCAGGACTGGTTCCCCCGTGACCGGATGTGGGTGCCAAGTAGGCTGGGGCCAGTCGCCTTCCCCTGGAGCGCCCGCCCCTCTCTCCCCAGACGGAGGGGGGGACCGGCTCCGACGACTCTCGGCCGTTCTTAAAACCTGAGGCTCCGCCCGAGGTGCGAGTTCCCTGCCGCGGCCCCCAAGGACCGTGCCAGAGCCCGCCGTCGCTCGAGAGGAGGAATCAGCGCCGGCGCCCCCGCGCTCGGTCACCATCCTGGCAACTCTTCCCGGGCCGGAAAGAGACTCCGCAGGAGTAAGATATTGGCCAGGCGCACGCACAGGAACCGAGGGCGGTGGAAGTCCCCAACTGGTCCTCACCGCTGCCCTTTCTCTTTCCAGCTCGGCCGTGCTGGAGGAGCTCTTGAAACCCCCCCTTCTCCGGGACGGGGCAGGGGCCCCCTCGGGAGCGCCTTCCGCCGGCCTTCGCGGGAGCCTCGCCGCCGGCTCCTCGGGGGGGTCAGAGTCGGAGTCGACCGCAACAACCGCTGGGGGCTCGGGGCCAGGGACGCATCGGCCCAAGTCGATGGGCCGGGGAGGCGGGGCCGGAGCATCCAACGCTCGACGCAGATCCTCGGGCAGGGGCTCATACTCCGAGATCTGCCTGGGGAACGTGGACCCCCCCGCCGAAGCAGGTGCCGCCGGGGCCTCCACTACGGCCGGCGGGGTACCTGGGGCCCTCGCGGGCCTCCGGACCTCGCTTTCCGGAGCGCCCAGGTCGCCTGGGGCATCCCGGGCCTCAGGGGGGGGGGGGCCCTCAGCAGCAACATCCACCGCGCCCACTCGCTTCCCCAGGTTTCTCAACTCCTGCCGAAGTTGGTCAAACCGAGGGTTGTCGAGGAGCTCCGCGCCCAAAGCCTCAGGCCGCGTGGCGGGGCGGATCTGCTCGATCGAACATTTCAGCAGACGGTGGCGCATGGCCACCCACACCGTGCTGCGGGCCTGGAAAACCACGGCCCCGGGGCCCGTCCAGCGGTCTCGCTGCAAGTCGTGACTTCGGTTGGCCGAAGTGATTTTCCTCCAGACGTAAACCCATTCCCCCGGCTGGTAGACCTTGTCCACATGTCGGCGCGCCTTAGACGCCTCGGCGAGCCGATCACGGGCATCATGAGCCGCTAGGGCCCGCTGCGCCTCGGACCTCAGTTGATGAGCCCGAGCGAAGGCTGCGGCCGCCGTGTCTTGGTCCACGGCACTGGCCCGGAGATCCTCGACCCCAACATCATCCACCGCATCGTCGCTCAGCATGGACCTCGGGACCCAAGGGTTTTCCCCGAAAACCATCTGCGCCGGGCTGTACCCTCCCCGGTGGAAGGTACGGTTCTTGCCTGAGACCACCTCACAAAGCAGCATGTCCACCTCCTGTCGACTCGTCGGGGTGGCCGACAGAGAGGCCCGAGACACAGCATTCTTCACGATGCCACCGTGGCGCTCGCACTTGCCATTAAAGTGGGGTGAATTGGCGGGTATCACCTGCAAGTAGATTCCGTGATGTTCACAGCCTCTCGAGAAGCTCGCTCCGAATTCGGCACCGCCGTCGGCGAGAATCATCTCGGGAAGGCCGAACGGACGAATCCACCAGCGGGCGAGAGCCGCCCATACCGTCGCCGAGCGGTCATCCTCTAAAAGACAGCACTGCTGGTAGCTGGTGCCATGGTCAACCATATTGAGAACCGGTAAACTCTCGCCCTGGAACTCAAGGTAAAAGAAATCAACTGACAACAACCGGTTGAATCGATACGTTCGGGGAAGTGGGCCTTTCTTCGCCAGTAGGGACGGGAGTGTGAAGCACAGTGAGGGCATTGAAACTTGTGCTTCGCCCAGTGAAGAATCTCTGGTCGAGCCCTGGCTATCCGAAGGGTCCAGACGAAGTCATCCAACATAGGATGGCCGAGGTTCACGTGCAGCTTCGAGATTTCTTCCTGGAGGCCCTTGTCTAGGGCCGCGTCCTGGGGGTTCCTGGGGGACCGGACCGGCTGGGTGGCCGCCTCTTCGTCTTCGGAAGCCGGGGCACCAGCGCCATCAGCCTCTGGGCCGTCGTCGGGCCGAGCCTCGAGACCTTCGGCGCCAGAGGGGAAGACTGGTGCGCTCACGCTGGCCTCACGCTGCCACAGCGCTGTCTCGAGCCCGTTCGCCAGCGCCGCCGCGAGCTTGGAAGGGTAGCGCTGCGCCTTGCGTGTCCTGCTGCTCCCCTCCAGGGGGAGATGCTCGTGCTGCCCAGTGCACCTCCTGCCACACTCTTCCAGAAGGGCCCCCATGACTGGCCAGGAACCGGGTTGGTTTCTTAGAGAGGGCCCCCGGAGCCACGGAGAGGCCGTATCGGCACTGGTCCAGAACTCGGGAGACCACTCCCGGCGAGGACGCGATCACCTTCACGCACTCCAGTTCCCAAGAGCTGGCCGACTCGGGATGCTCAAGCACGAAGTCTCTCCCGAGGGACATCTGGTAAGCCGCTATCTCGCAGCGCAATTGCATGAAGGCGAGACCCTTACGCTCGGTCTCGTCCCTCTCGCTCTGGCCCATGCGGTCCCAATTGCTGGCGAAAGCGACGCTGAAAGCTCGACGCACGGGCGACATCGAGATGCATTGGGGTTGGTCCTTCCTAGTCAGGTCCCAGAGCCTCTTGATCCCCTCCGGGGTGTCTAAGTCCCAGCCGGTCTCGGAGTCGACGGCGGGAGACACCCGATACCCTCTCTTGGCCAGAAGGGTCGAAACTCGAACGGGGGAGAAAACTTCGAGAAGGGAAGTCCCTCCTCTCCGGGCCTCGGACGAGATGAGCTGACGCCTCCTCCAGGCGTGCTTCTTGTCAACCCCCAAGCCATCTAGGGCCTCAAGGGCTGCCTGACGAACCTTACGTGGAACCGTGGGGGCCTCCAGCTCTTCCGAAACCCCTGCAAACCTCAGGGCCACGAACGCGTCGGACTCCACGACGTAGTACCGACCAGCCCCCTTAGCTCCCGGACCACAACTACCGGGCTCCCGAGCGGCCGATCGGGGCACGCTATCCGCTAAGCTGGTGGCATCGTCGCTCCGAGTCCCAAGCCCGCTGAGGCCATCTGAGGCCGCGACCCCTCCGGGCCCGCTCTGAGGCCCAGGCCGACTAAGGCCTTCTGAGGCCGTGACTTGCCTCCTCGCCCTCTCCTCATCCTCCTCGCGCTCCCCCTGATCCTCCTCCACCCTGGACGTCCAGAGATCAATCGAGCAGTCCGAAGCCTTTTCCTGGCCAAGGTTTCTTACCCAGCTCTCTGTAGCAGACGTGCCGCCACAACGAATCTAGCAGAACAGAACCTTCGCGGCAGACCGTAATTCTGTGAATGCCAGCCGGCATGAGGCTCCTGGGCGGCCGACCGCCGCTCTTGCCCAGAGCCACTCCGACAAAGAAAGCAAACCGATCCGTCGCTCCGAGAGTCCGAGAATGCCATCCGAGCTCGTCGCTGACATGATCGAGAGAGACCTCTCGAGCCTCGATCCGATCCCAGATGCCCCGAGCGCGTCCCGGGGCAGAGGGCCCGTCACGGACCTGACGATCGCGGACCATCTGGACCGAGAGATCGCGGAGGACCAGATCACTGATCTCGGATGGGGCGAGCTTGCCGATCGATCGCTTCTGATCTATCTCGGGCCAGTCCCCTAGCGCCGCCCAGGAGCTCCTCAGAGGTGCGGGTTCCCCTCCAGGTCGTGCTCCTCCTGCGGCTCGGCCGCCGCGTGGAGAGCTGCCACATCCGCGGCCCTGATCCGGCGCGCCAGGCGCATGATCTCCTCGTCGCTCATCGGGCCCGCCGGGCGCACTGGAACGGTCGCAAGCCCCAGCTGGACTTCGGCGAGCTGCTCTGCCATCACGTGCATCTGGTCGAGCAAGGTCTTCATCTGGTTGGACTGCAATTGCTGTGCCGAGAGAGCCGAGAGCGGCGGCGGCATCCTCCTGCCCGGGACGCGCGGCGGCGAGCGCGCCGGAGGCACGGCACGCGTCGCCGGAGGGCTTTTCACCGCCGTCGGCGGCACACCCGCCGGAAGGTCGGACGGCTCGAGCACCGACATCCTGGACTGGATGAGCTTCATCGCCTCCTCGAGCTCCGAGGGGTTCGGGCCGCCCGAGCCGCTGCTGGTACCCGGGGCCCACTTCGGGCGAGCTCCCGGGGCGGTCGGGCGCGGGGGCTCGTGCGGCACTGGCGCTGCCGCCCAGGGGCCGTCCTGCGAGCAGCCGTCCACCATGCTCTCGCGCTCCGCCTTCTCGAACTCCCGCTTGGCCTGCTGCGCCGACTCCTTCTTCGCGGACCTCGCCTGCTTCTTCGCCTCCGCTGACGCCTTCTCGGCTGGGGTTTTGTCCCGCAGCGACAACCTGAGCCTGCACATCCGGCAGTGGCTGCACACGCTCGTCGGGTTGGATCCCTCCTTGACTGCCCAGGGAGGGCGTGGACAAGTGTCCTGGCTCTCGAAGTGCATCTCCACCGCGGCCGGCCACATGATCGAGATCCCGTTGATGCCCACGACCCCCGAGGCGATGTGCAAGAGCCTGAGAGCGAACCTCCTCCACGCGAGCATCGGCTTGACCAGGGCCGGCACGCCGTCCCAGAAGTTCTGCTTGACGGGGATCGACATCTCTTCCTCCGTGAAGTCCAGGTCCTGCAGTTCCTCCGGAATCTCCTCCCAGTCCTCCAGCTCCTCGTCCTCCATCACGCACCTGAGCGCCGCTGCCGAGCGCCTCCTCCGGAGCGGCTGCCCCATCTTGGCCATCGGGGTGCCGAACTTGCCCTTCACCATCGTGCAGACACGCACTGCTGGCCGTCTGAGGTTTCTGAGCCGAAACGGCTACGGAGTTCGATCCTGAATTCTGGGTCGCTGCTCCCGGGACCCGACACTCCCCAGCGCCGAGGAAGGAGAGGAGGGAAGAGGGATCTGAAATCGCGCAACTAGATGCCCACCCTCCCCTCAGGTTCTCACGCACGTCGGCCGGCAAGCGAGACAGCACGTCGTCCGGCACACGGAAGTCCTCGGGCTCGCAGTGGATCAGGCTGATCGACCTGTGCCCGGCCAGGTGCCGCACGAGGGTGCGTCGCACCTTGTCGCGATCGCCGAGCTCGATCTCATCACTACCCAAGTCGATCACCGCGTGCATCGCCTCCAAGAGCCGAGCTGGTAGAAGAGGTGGGCACCGGCCAGGAAGCACCAGGAACTCCACGATCCCGCACTTCCAGATGCTGACGGGGACCCATGCCCTCGCTACGGGGTTGACCTTGCCGCCGACTCCGCCGCACGTGACTCCTGCCACTGGGCCCTCCTTCACCAGGATCCGGAATCCACGTCTCTCGAACGCGGTCTTCATCACCTCCAGGCCCTCGCGTCCGATGAGCGCCTGACCCGCTGCAGTGTCCACCAAGGCGTGATCACCCAGCTGCCGAAGCGAAAGCTCAGGCCCTGCCACGTGCAGCGTCTTGAGCAGCTGGTTCCAGTCGTCCACCTGGATGTAGCTGTCCGCGTCCGGCAGCACGTCGAAGAAGAAGCTCTTGCCCGCGCCGTCCTTCTTGCCCTTCTCGCTGGCGATCCTATCCGCCTTGGATCTGCACGGACTCTTGCACGACTCCGCCCAGTGGCCACGCTCGCCGCAGTTCGCGCACCTGGTGCGCTTCTTCACGTCGGTCATCATGAGCCTCTTGAATCCTGGGCGAGCAGCTCTCTTCCTGTCGAAGAAGTCGCGGTCCACTTTCTTGGAAGCCTTGAGCCGCCTGGCCTCAGCCCAGGTGCGCCTCTTCTCCTTGCCCAATCGATCCTCGACCACCGCCGCGAAGATCTGCAACACCTCGGTCTCGCCAAGGTCCTGGTCGTCGAGCGTGGCGAGGAAAATGTCCACATCCTCCTCTGGCAGCTCGACGGAGTCGTCGATCTCGGTCAAGAAAGCCTCGTCCTGGTACGGCTCCGGCGGCGGGGGAACCTCCTCTGAGACCTCGGCTGCAAACGCCTTCGTCACGGGCGTGCGCATCGTCGGCAGGATCGGCTGATCGTTGACGTCCAACTTCAAAATTGCGGCACGTATCGAACTGAAGTCGTCCCTGCCTCCTGCCAACGTGCGCATGTTGATCTTGTTCTGCGCTGAAAGACAAGCACCTTCCTCGAGATACCTCGATTTGATCGGATCCGGCAAAGCCAAGTCGTATCGTTCCGCTTCTGCAATCTCTGCGTCGCGTCTCAAAACGAACTCCGTGATCGACTCTCCTTTCTTGATCATGTAATTGAACAGCGCTGCATTATGTGCCAACCTCTCGCGATCTCCAGGCCGCTCGCCGTTCAATAGTGACAAGTGCTTCAAATATCGGTCGATGCCGTCCTGCGAGTCGAGATCGGCCCGGATCGTTCGAAACTTAAGCTGTAGTTCGACTGGGAGGCCTTCTAGAATACGTCCTGCCTGAGTCTCTGGTCTAAAGCCGGTACCCCGAGTCCATGCTAACACGTTATGCCTGTACGTTTCGAGGTTCTCGAAGTTCAACCAAGGAGGGGGAGCGCCAAAATCTCTGTTCGGAGCCGTGTGGGGATTCGTCCAGGCCGCCGACGAAGATCCCCAGCCGTCATCTCTCCAGGTGTCATGCTCGCTGGCCTGCCACCACCACTTCCACTCCCACGAGCTTCTCCAGCCGCTCCACGGATCAGCCCCCTGACCCGCAGAACTTGATGACTGCTGAGCATCTGCCTGGGTCGAGGGGTCATCTTGACCTCGACGAACTCTCTCTGGTGTGGGTAGTGACTGCCACGCGTCTGCTAGTGGCTCCTGATGTTCCTGCACTCCCTTCTGCTGCTCGTGTTCCTGCACTCCCTTCTGCTGCTCCTGATCGCCCGCGCCTGGAACGCCCATGGTCTCCGCGAGCCTCTCCGACATCGCTCCGCTTACCACTGTCACTGAGGGAATGGACACATGGATCTGCGAGTCGCAAAAGGACAAGCGGAGACGGGGTTTTCTCCGAGCCGCGACCTCACGGGCACACGGTTGAAAGCGCCTAAGCCAAAGTGGCTACACCACGGGGGCGGGGAGAGATCCAAAGGGACCAGAGGGGGAGAACACACCACGGGCCCTCAAGGGCCTTGGGAAGACAGACGCTGAAGCGGTGAACATCGTAAAAATGCACGTTTTCCAAAGAGGGATGGGGCCAGTTTTGTTTCTGGAGGCGCTTTTGGGAGTCCTCTTGGGGGACACTTAGGCCGTCGTGGGGGCTCTCAGGGGCCGTCTTGGAACCATCGTCGGCGTGTTGGAGCGACAGTTCGGGGATTCTGCGCCGTCCTGGACGTTTGGAGACGATGGCGTTTCGGGACTGCCTGGGGCTGTCTTGGGGGGGGCCCCAGAGACCCCCCGGGGCCTTCGGGGACCGTCTTGAGGGCCCCCTGTACAGTCGAGGGCTCTTCTGGAGCTGTCTTTGAGGCCTCTGGGAACTCTCGTTGGCCGTCTTGGGGCGATCTTGTCGGCTCCTGGGGCCTTCTTCGACGCGGTCGACGCTGAAGCGGTGAACATAGTAAGAATGCACATTTTCCAAATGGGGATGGGGCCAGTTTTGTTTCTGGAGGCGCACTTGAGAGTCCTATTGCAGGACTCTTGGGCCGTCGTGGGGGGTCCCGGAGGCCGTCTTGGAACCATCGTCGGCGTGTTGGAGTGACAATTTGGGGATTCTGGGCCCTCGTGGACGTAGACCTCCTGGGACTCTCGGGTGGCGTTTCGAGGCTGTCTGGGGCTGTCTCGGGGGAGCCCCAGAGTCCCCCCGGGGCCCTCGGGGACCGTCTTGGGGGCCCCCTGTACAATCGAGGGCCCCTCTTGAGCCGTCTTGGAGGCCTCTTGGAACTCTCTTTGGCCGTCTTGGGGCGATCTTGTCGGCTCCTGGGGCCGTCTTCGACGCGATCGACGCTGAAGCGGTGAACATCGTAAAAATGCACGTTTTCCAAAGAGGGATGGGGCCAGTTTTGTTTCTGGAGGCGGTCTTGGGGAGTCCTTTTGGGGGACTCTTGGGCCGTCGTGGGGGCTCTCAGGGGCCGTCTTGGAACCATCGTCGGCGTGTTGGAGCGACAGTTCGGGGATTCTGCGCCGTCCTGGACGTTTGGAGACGATGGCGTTTCGGGACTGCCTGGGGCTGTCTTGGGGGGGGCCCCAGAAGCCCCCTGGGGCCCTCGGGGACCGTCTTGGGGGCCTCCTGGCTAGTCGAGGGCTCTTCTGGAGCTGTCTTTGAGGCCTCTGGGAACTCTCTTTGGCCGTCTTGGGGCGATCTGGTCGGCTCCTGGGGCCGTCTTCGACGCGGTCGGCCCCGAAGCGGTGAACATCGTAAAAATGTACGTTTTCCAGAAAGGGGGATGGGGCCAGTTATTGTTTCTGGAGGCGCTCTTCAGAGTCCTCTTGGGGGACTCTGAGCCGCGGTGGGGGCTCCTGCAGGCCGCCCAGGAGCCATCTTCGGCGTCTTGGGGCGACGACTCTGGGATTCTGGGCTCCCTTGAACGTTCGGAGACCTCCTGGGGACCCTCGAGTGGCGTTTCGAGGCTGTCAGGGGCCGTCTCGGGGGGGCCCCGGAGGCCCTGGTCCTCCCATGCCCCCCCGTGGCCAGGCCCAGGCCTCGGGCCTCGAGCACGGGGAAGATAAGGGAGGAGGGAGGAGGGAGGAGGGAGGAGGGGAGAGGGAGGAGGGGGGAGGGGGAGGGAGGAGGGAGGAGGGAGGAGGGAGGAGGGAGGAGGGGGAGGGAGGGGGAGGGAAGGGGGGTCACGCGCGTGGGTGGGCACGCAAGGTTTGTTCTGATAAGCAGTGGCGGGGATCACGCTGCACGCAGGGCTTCAGTAGCAGTTCAGAGTAGCAGGGATGCGGGATTCAAGAGGTACTCCAGATTTCGTAATAAAGGGAGGGGGGTCTCATTTCGGGGGGGGGTCTCTTCCAGGCTATCTTGGAGGGCCTGGGGGGGTCTGGGGACGATGTTTTGGAGGGTTCTCCCACGGGGGGGGGTCTAAAACTTCTCGTCTGGGAGGGTTGAGACCCCCTCCCTTTTATTACGAAATCTGGAGTATCCGAGGCATCTGGTTCCAAGGTTAGGCCGGCGCTCAAGCACCGCGCAGGAGCGCAGAGGTCTCGCTGTGTCTCCAGACGCTTCGTATATGTGCTGGTCTGTGCACTCCAGATGTCGTAATAAAAGGGAGGGGGTCTGGACCCTCCCAGACAAGCCATTTCAGACCTCCCCCGTGGGAGAACCCTCCAAAACATCGTCCCCAGACCCCCCCAGGCCCTCCAAGATAGCCTGGAAGAGACCCCCCCCCGAAATGAGACCCCCTCCCCTTTATTACGAAATCTGGAGTAATCATCCTCTCATTCTTCACGTTCTACCTCTTTCAGGTTCCAGCTCATTCTTCTGACCACCAAGGGGGGCATTTCGCCGCCAAACCGGGCCTTGCTTTCGGGGGCGTGCGGATTTCGAGCTTGTACTGCGTGGTCTTGCTCCTACGTGTTATCCGTACTCTATATTCTCGGTTCCTTGCATATTCCGTCAAGCTGATGTCGTTGCATTGGCCATCCTTGTCAGGGGAATCATTGGCGACAGCTCGTCAGGTCACCTCGCCCGTGCAGCACCTCCTCGTGAAGAACATGACCGGCGTTGAAGCAGACATGTTGCTGTCGTTTGTGTGGTCGCAGGTGTTCGCCCACCCCTCGGCACTCAACCAGGCGTGCTACCTACTTCACACACTACTTGGTTTTCCGGGCCGTCGTTCGAGGCATACTTCGAGGGTCATGGCCAATGTGTTCCTCATGACGGGAATCAAGAGACTATCGATTGCGTTGCAGTCACGGCGAACACCTAGATGGGCCATACGTGTGTTACGCATGCTACCTCCTGGGTGGCATGCGCAAGCTGAGCTGGTAGATAGCGCCTGGTGCACATCGGCGCGACAATTATGTGACGGCCAGGTCCCAGCGCAGGAGTGCATCAGTGGTCGTCCTTCAGGCAGTCATTCGATGGTGCATGCGATGTTCAACCATGCCTCAGTCTACATCGGCAAGGCCAACGTCCATCGGGTTGGCGGCCCAGGCTGGCCGGCACGAATTGGGAAACACATTCGTGGTATTCTAGATCCGGGGACACGTGATGGAAAACGTCCTCGGTACCACCTGATGCGCCGCAGCATTGGGTCTGTATGCTTTTTGCCGGTCTTGTGGACCTTGTCTGAACGCAGGGCTCTTGCATTCGAGAGTATTGGCATCAAGTTTGAGGCGCCTGAGGTCAATGTCAGGGATTTGAGGTTTGAAGGGAAGGCCCGGGATATTCCAGAAAGGTTCCGCTTTCGTGGAAAACGGCGCCGACCATCTTCTTGGCGAAGGCGCCAGGCTCGTGCGGATTCTTGTCCAGGCAGGCTGTGGGAGAGTCTATGGGGAAGAGCTTTTGCTTTGGATGCGGTGGACCGGCGAGAAGCACAACGGGAACATCGTTCAGACCTCACAAGTGCTTTACGCGAGAGTGGCCCTTACTCGCATTTGTACCGTAACCAGCAGCAGGAGATCTTTGCGACCACTGGACTCCATGGGCCCCTTTGGCTATTTCATTATCATCGTGTTTTGTTGTTTGTCACCTGATTGGAGTAAAGGCCATTGCACGTAGCACTACCTGAATGGCGTCGAGAACGGTTGGCGAACTTCTTGTACTTGGCGGCCGACGTGGCGAACCATTTTATACGCAGCGCGCACCGCTGGAGGACAGCAAGAAAGAACTTGGACTACTTGCTTCGTAAGTTCCGCTTGCCTTTGGTGGTGCCTCCGCTACTCCTTCCAGCTTGTTTTCGGGCCGTTCGGGCACGGGGTCAAGTTAGGCGGCTCATCAAGTTAGCGATCCAGGAGGTGCACAGTTTTGCGGCGCGCGTCTGGCTCTTGAGGCATTTCCGAGTACCTTACGGGAAGATCAACAGGTGGGCCGACGTCGTCAACGCCAACAAGATATTCCGGGACGCTTCGCACCCTATGCCGGATTATGTCCAAGGAGAGCCGCTGTTGGCACCGACGACCCTTCAGTCTTGCGACGCTCCGTGGTCGTTGCCCCGATGGCCGACTTCTAGATCAGCGTTGGGCGGCTTATTCGCTGGATGGGATTCTTGGGCTCGCAGGTGCATGCTGCCAGCGTCGGTGAAGGCTCGTGGTAAAGTTGCACTTCAAAGTTATTTGCCAACCATTGCATGGCCGTCGCGACCTCCAGCTTGGGCAACAGTGGAACAGTCTATGGAAGCGTGGCTGGAAGTGCACCGGGGCGCAACTCTGCTAGGTGATGACAGACGACATGATCGTATCTGGGCGTGTGATTCTTCCCAGGCTTTCGATTACATCCTGAGTGCGGTCGTGACGGACCCAACGTGGACATATCTGCCTGGAGTATCGGATGTGGATTTGCGGGCGTGGCAGTATGGAAGAGCACGCGCTGGCTTGCCGGCTTTCTTGCAGAAGGAGGTTTGCAGGGACCCAGTTGCCACGAGCTCGTGCGCTCCTCACACATTCCCGTTGGTTAAGAGCAAGTGCTTCCATCATCATATGTGTTCGAGGGTATGCCAGAAAGAATTCCACTCGTGCTGGCGCAGGGTTGTGGATGCATCGCGGTCGCTTGGTAAGAACGGATGGCGATTACTGGGGCGTGGTGTCAGGGGCGTGCTGCAGGCAACGGGGATTTCGTGTGAGTTGTGGGCATTACGCGATGCTGCGCTGGAAGTGCGGCGCATGGAGGACTCGCTGACAGCGCCCCCAACGCGCGGGGTTGACTTGTGCGGGGTCGAAGGTGCGGGGTTGACTTGTGCGGGGTTGACTTGTGCGGTCGTCTTCAGGCTGTGTGCTGACGCAGACCAGGCGTTCGAAGCTTGCGACGCTCCGCCGGTGATGGAGCACTGGGAAACCGTGGCAGAGCAGTACGTGAAGGCGACGGGCGAGGAACACATATCAGTCATGAAGGGCCGGCGGTTCGTTGCACGTCCTGGTCAGCAAGCTGCCGGTGCAAGTTGGTTGGTATTCACGCTGGGTGATCTTCAACGGGCGATTGCTTCGTTCACCGTGATGTCCTTAGTGTGCGTTGTTGGTCACGCATTCTCGCTCAAGGGGATCCCCATTGGAGGCGTGATGTCTGGCATCTGCGTGGCGGTATCCATTGGCGCACAGGAGTACAATTGGAGACGCAACAGTGAGAAGCACAGGCAGAACGGGTACACCTTCGAGCCGCATGGCATCGACAAGTGCATTGTGTGGAGGCGGTATGTTGACGATGTGTTGATATGTTCTCGACGTTATTGCCGGAAATGCCTCATCGAATTCCTCGGCGCTGGGATTCAGGTCAAGTTCGCACCCACGGGGCCTTTAGCTCCAGATGCTGAAGCTGTTGGGGTATGGCTTGATGTGCAGCTGTACGTGAGTGGCCAGTCGTTGACCCTGTTGCCCAAGAACGTGAACAGGGACTGGCTGTACACGGGTGCGCCAAGGGAGAGTGCTTCAATACTACCGTGGGTGGGGAAGCTACCTGGAGGATTTCATGCTTTACGCAATCTGTTTCTATATCGGCTTCGCCGTGGCCGCGACCTCCAGCTTTCCTTCGATTGCGGTGTGTTTTGGGTCGGGGAGCTGATTTTGGAATTATTTCTTCTGTCGTATCCTGTTGCCGTTATCCGGGCTGCTGTCCATTCTTTGCCTTGCAGCCCTCCTGCCCGAGCTGCGAGGAAGCTCGTTCGCGAGCTGCACGTCCAAGCCCGGGCCGCAGCCATGGACCGACGCGGACGCTCCGGCGGCGGCCCGCCAGGCGGGGGCACCAACCACGGAGGGTACGGGCCAGGGCGGCGTTACGACAGTCAGCGTCGGGAGCATGACTGGAGGAGCGGGTTCGATGGTTACCATCGCGACTCCGGCAGCTATCGTTCCCAGCATTACGACGGTCGGCATGAAGATGGCCGCGGAGCATCGAGTCGCCGCGACAGCCATGGTTGGCGGCGCCCGCGTTCATGCACTACCTCCAGCTCCGGGGACGAGGAGGAGAAGCGGATCCGCAAGAAGGAGCGGCGTCTGCGCAAGGCCAAGGAGCTCCTCCTGGCGGAAGACGCCCAGTACCGCGCTTGGCATGAACACCATGAGCGCCGCAAGTCAGAGGAGGCCTTGCGCGCCCAGGGACAGGCATTTGCATCGGCTTTCAACGAGAAGCTTGAAGAGCTGACCAAAGCAGTCCGCGGCGGGGCCGGCGCTGGAGGAGGAGAGGCGGCGGCGCCTGCCGCCGAGCCAGTCCAGGACGACAAGTGGAGCAGCCTACGCATCCGTTGGCTCGCAGCGGAGTTGGGCGGCAACGTGGAGTTCCCGAAGGAGGCCAACAACAATGCCAAGATCATCGAGGTCGTCACGTCAGAGGCTCAGCAGAACAAGGATGTCCGCGACGCTATCCAGGAGCTCCTGCAGAACAACATGGCTGGCAAGCCGATTCCCCGTGCCATCGCGTCCAGGACCAAGATGCTGGTGGAGTGGGCCGCAGAAGCCTGAGTCACCACGCCTGCTGCGACACCTACCAAAACGAGCAGGCCAGCTGATCCTGGGAGGCACAATTCTGTTTGGATCTACTGCTCAGTTTTCGCAGCTTGGGCCATGGGCTGCGCATTCCCAGCTTCGTGGATCACTCAGAATGGGTATGTGTGCGTACTCCGGGCTTGGTGGGACATGAACGTTCGTCATCGGCAGGCGGCTTACGATGCACGCGCGGTGGTGTCGGCAGGCTTGGAGGCGCTCGGGGACCAGGCATCAGGAGTGACACCAGGGACGATTGCACCATTTCTGGACGGCCCCGTCGGTTCGGTACTTGGGGCCTCGCCCATGGTGTCCAGCCTCGTGATGTTAGGCGGCTGGGTGGCACGGAGACGGCGTCAGTGATGCGACGGTGCAGGGTATGGCGTGGAGAATGTGATGGCTGACTCTTGGGGTCGTCTTGAGGTCTCCTGCGTTTTCCCCACCCGGAGCTTCCAGATGCAGTGAGGGGTGTTTTCTCCAATTCGGCGGGGGTCACGCGCGTGGGTGGGCACGCAAGGTTTGTTCTGATAAGCAGTGGCGGGGATCACGCTGCACGCAGGGCTTCAGTAGCAGTTCAGAGTAGCAGGGATGCGGGATTCAAGAGGTATCCGAGGCATCTGGTTCCAAGGTTAGGCCGGCGCTCAAGCACCGTGCAGGTGCGCAGAGATCTCGCTGTGTTTCCAGACGCTTCGTATATGTGCTGGTCTGTGTAATCATCCTCTCATTCTTCACGTTCTACCTCTTCCAGGTTCCAGCTCATTCTTTTGACCACCAAGGGAGGAGGGAGGAGGGAAGAGGGAGGAGGGAGGAGGGAGGAGTGAGGAGGGAGGAGCGGGCTATTTTTCACTGTCATTGAATATTCCTCGACTGAAGCGGGAGGGGGAGGGAGGGGGAGGGAACGCGCTCACGCGGCGGGGACCGCCACGGGGAATGTATATATCGACAGATAGATCGATATATAGATAGATAGATATAGACATATATATATATATATGTATATATACATACATATATACACACTACATAGAACCACGCGCGCGCTTCGCGCGCGCCTAGGTTCCAGCAGTGTCTGCGGAACTCTCGTGCCCCAAGTTGGCCATGAGCAGGGCAGGAGCGTAACAACAAAATGCAATAATCATTCCAACACGAACGGGAAATCGATGACGTTCGCTTCTTGGGGCTTTCCCAAGGGATGTTTTGGAGGCGTCTCGGCCGCCTCGGAGGCTATCTTGAGCTATCTTGACCCCATATTGGGCCGTGTAGGGTGCATTTGGGGGGCCATCTTGGGCTCTCTCGAAGCCATCTTAACGGTATTTGAAGCATTTCTGAACCCATCATGGGCCATCTTGGCCGCCTTGGAGGCCATCAAGGCCGTCTTGGACTGGGAACGGGGGGTCCTGGAGCCCCGGTGCCGCAGTGGACGGGGCTGTCTTGCAGGCAATCTCAGGGGTCTTGAATCCTGGGGGCGATCTCCGGAGCCCCTCTGGATTGCCGGCAGGCCGAACAACAAAAAATGCAAACATCCTTCAAACACCAACGGGAAATCTATGATTTTCGCTTATTCGGACTGTCCCAAGGGATGCTTAGGAGGCGTCTTGGCCGCCTCAGAGGTTATCTTGACCCATCTTGACCCCATATTGAGCTGTGTAGGGTACATATTGGGGCCATCTTCGGCTCTCCTGAGGCTACCTTGGCGGTCTTGGAGGCATCTCTGAAGCCATCATGGGCCATCTTGGCCGTCTTGGAGGCCCATCTAGCCTGTCTTACCGGGAACGAAGGGTCCTGGAGCCCCGGTACCGCCATGGACGGGGCTGTCTTGCAGGCATGGGCCGTCTTGGGGCCCTCCTGGGGCAATATTTGGGGCTTCTTGGGGCGTCACGGGGCTATCGTGGAAGCCTCTTGGGCGCTTCGGGGGCGATCTTCGGAGCCCCTTTGGCTATCTGGACCGTCGGCAGGCCGAACAACAAAAACAATTGAGACGTCTTGGCGGCCTCGGTGGTTATCTTGAGTTATCTTGACCCCGTATTGGGCCGTGTAAGGTGCATATTGGGGCCATCGTGGGGTCTCTTGAAGCCATCCTAGCGGTTTTGGCGGCATCTCTGAAGCCATCATGGGCCATCTTGGCCGTCTTGGAGGCCATCTAAGCCGTCTTGGACTGGGAACGGTCCTGGAGTCCCAGTGCCGCCATGCAAGGGGTTGTCTTGCAAACAATCTCAGGCGTTTTGAACCCTCTTGGGCCGTCGTGGGGTGTTCCTGGAGCCGTCTTTCCCGGCGGAGCCAGGTGAAATTCCGTGCCCGCTGGTGACTGACTGATTGATTAATTCAGTGACTGAACGTCAGGAGGGCGCCTTGAACAACACATTTAAAACCGCCCGTTGGCGCGCAACCGCAACTGGGCGACACATTTCGACCCGTCTGCGGGCGCGCAACCGCAACCGAAACTGGGCGACACATTTCAAGCCGCCCGCGGGCGCGACACCGCAACCGCACCTGGGCGACACATTTCAGACCGACCTGGGGCGCGCAACCGCAACTGGGCGACACATCTCGACCCGCCCGCGGGCGCGCAACCGCAACCGAAATTGGGCGACACATTTCGACCCGCCCGCGGGCGCGACACCGCAACCGCACCTGGGCGCCACATTTCGACCCGCCCGCGGGCGCGCAACCGCAACCGGGCGACACATTTCGACCCGCCCGCGGGCGCGCAACCGCAACGGCAACTGGGCGACACATTTCGACCCGCCCGCGGGCGCGCAACCGCAACCGCATCTGGGCGACACATTTCAACCCGCCCGTGGGCGCGCAATCGCAACTGGGCGACACATTTCAACCCGCCCGCGGGCGCGCAACCGCAACGGCGACGACACATTTCGACCCGCCCGCGGGCGCCCGCAACCGCTGGGCGACACATTTCAACCCGCCCGCGGGCGCGCGCAACCGGGCGACGCTCAACCGCAACTGGGCGACACATTTCAACCCGCCCGCGGGCGCGCAACCGCAACCGCACCTGGGCGACACATTTCGACCCGCCCGCGGGCGCGCAACCGCAACTGGGCGACACATTTCAACGCCCGCGGGCGCGCGACCGCAACCGCGACACATTTCAACCCGCCCGCGGGCGCGACACCGCAACCGCACGTGGGCGACACATTTCAACCCGCCCGCGGGCGCGCAACCGCAACCGCAACTGGGCGACGCATTTCGACCCGCCCGCGGGCGCGCAACCGCAACTGGGCGACACATTTCAACCCGCCCGCGGGCGCGCAACCGCAACCGCAACCGGGCGACACATCTCGACCCGCCCGCGGGCGCGACACCGCAACCGCTCCTGGGCGACACATTTCAACCCGCCCGCGGGCGCGCAACCACAACCGCAACCGGGCGACACATTTCAACCCGCCCGCGGGCGCGCAACCGCAACTGGGCGACGCGTGTCAACCCGCCCGCGGGCGCGCAAACGCAACCCCAGCAGGGCGACGCCTTACAACCCGTCCGCGGGCGCGCAACCACAACCGCACCGCCCACCTGCCGCCCTCCCCCAGAGGATCCAAGGCGGAGGAAGGGCGGGAGGGAGGTGGGAGGGAGGGGGGAGGGAGGAGGGAGGCGGGAGGGAGGAGGAAGTATGGGAGTGGAGGGAGACGGAGGGAGGGCAGAGAGCTCACAATGATTGGGGGCGGGCAACTTCTGCCCCCCCCCCCCCCGTTCCACGCAAGTGCATATCGACAAGGCTCCAGACCTTGGATTCCTCATCCAAGGCCTCCACGGTCTGCTAGCGGGATGGGTGGGTTAACCGCCCCCAAGGGGGGAGACGAGGCTTTGACAGAAGCGGTCCGTTGCGCCGCCTACATTGAGGTGGGTGGGTTGGGTGGGGGGGGGGGCGATGCCACGGGGATCCATCGCGCGTTCACCCGCGCGCAAGGTGCCCGCGGAAGTAGGTGCATCGGCGCCGTCTTATTCATGCAGTCTGCCGCGTCGGAGGCCTGCGTGGGCCATCGCGCAAGGTCGCCACGCACTCGCGCGCAGGCCTCTTCGCAGCAGGAGTAGGAGGAGCAGCAGGACGAGGAGGAGGAGGAGGAGGACGAACAGGGGGAGGAGGAGGAGTACCAGGATGGCCAGGAGAAGGAGGAGGAGGAGGAGGAGGACGATGGGGAGGGGGATGCCAGGGTGGTGCTGCTTGAGAAGGCGCACGAGCAGGTGCTTGTTGCGGAGGACGGAGGAGGATGAGGTGGTGGACGTCAAGGAGGATATGAGCGTGGAGGTGGATGTCCTCCTCACGATCTCCGGGCGTGACCCGCGGTTCTCCGCCGGGGCATTGCAGCGGGGAGTTCCCATTCCACGCTGCTGCCTCTGATTGGGGCTTCTTGGGCCGTCACGAGGGCCTCTTGGGCGCTCTGGGGGCGATCTTGGGAACCTCGTGGGCCATCTGGACGACCGTCGGCAGGCCGAAAAATGCAAAACTCCTTCAGACACCAACGGGGAATCGAGGATGTTTGCTTCTTCGGGCTTTCCGTAGGGACGTATTGGAGGCGTCTTGGCCGCCTCGGACGCTATCTGGGGCTATCTTGACCCCATGATAGGCCGTGTCGGGTGCATCTTGGGGCCATCTTGGGCTCTCTTGAAGCCATTTTAGCGGTCTTGGAAGCATCTCTGAAGCCATCATGGGCCATCTTGGCCGTCTTGGAGGCCATCTGGGCCGTCTTGGACCAGGAACGGGGGCTCCTGGAGTCCCAGTGCCGCCATGCACGGGGTTGTCTTGCAGGCAATATCAAGCGTTCTGAATCCACATGGGCCGTCTTGGGGCCCTCCTGGAGCCGTCTTTGGGAATTCTTAGGCTGTCACGGGGCTATCGTGGAGGCCTCTTGGGAGCTCTGGGGGAGATGTTGGAACCCATGGGGAATCTATGATTTTCGCTTCTTCGGGGTTTCCCGCGGGATGTCTTGGAGGCGTCTTGGCCGCCTCGGACGCTATCTGGAACGATCTTGACCCAATCTTGGGCCGTGTCGGGTGCATCTTGGGGCCATCTTGGGCTCTCTCGAGGCCATCTTAGCGGTCTTGGAGGCATCTCTGAGGCCATCTACGTCGTTTTGGCATCTACGTCGTTTTGGACTGGGAACGGGAGGTGCTGGAACCCCGATCCCGCCATGGAGGAATGGGGCCGGGCCCCCTGGGACGTGGAACCTGTTTTGTGTATATTTATATATATATATATAAATGTACTAGAACCATCGCCGCGCTTCGCGCGAGCTCAAGTTCTAGCTAGGCTGGATGGTCGAACTCTTAGGGCTTCCTGTTGGGCTTCAGGGAGCCCAGGGCTGGAAATATTCGTTCGGCCCCCGCCTGGACCGCTGAGCTCTTGGGGGCCTCTTTCTGGCCTTCTGGATGTTGTTTGAAGCCGCTTGGGGGCCTCTTAGGAGCCTCTTGGGCTCTCTTGGGGGGCTCTTGGAGCCTCCTCGGAGCATCCTGGACTGCTTCTTGAAGTTGTCATGGGACCTTCTTGGCATGTCTTCGGGGGCCTCTTAGAAAGAGGTTTGAGGCCTTTTGGGTGCAGTCTTGGGGCCTCCTGGAGCCTGTTTTGGGCTTCCTGGGAACTTCTTGGGGCCTGTTGGGGGCCCCTGGGGCTTCCCAGGGGCCTCTTGGGGCCTCTTGGGGGCATCTTGGGGTGGAGAGCTTGAAAAATTCGCGTTCCCTCTCTTGGGCCCCTCTTGGGGCCTTCTTGGGACCCTCTTGCGCAGTCTTCAACGGCTCTGGGGCCGTCTCGGGGCTCTCTTGGGCCGCCTTGGGGCCCTCTTGGGGGCTTCTTGGGGCCTCTTGGGGGCCTCTTGGGGGCTTCCCGGGGGCCTCTTGGGGCCTCTTGAGGGCATCTTGGGGCGGAGAGCTTAATTGTTCAGTTCGCGTTCCCTCGCTTGGGCCCCAATTGGGGCCTTCTTGGGACCCTCTTGCGCCGTCTTGGGCGGCTCTGGGGCCATCTCGGGGCTCTCTTGGGCCGTCTTGGGCCGTCTTGGGGGCCTCTTGGGCCGTCTTGGAGCGGTTTGGGGAGCCTCTTGGGCGGTGCTTTAGCACCGGAAACACGAAGCAGCGAGAATGCAAACAAAATATACAAAACAGTGAAAATCAACGATTTTGCCCTCTCCAGGCGCTCTTGGGCGGCATCTTAAAGGCCTCTTGGGGCGTCTTGGGAGCCTCTGGGGCAGTTTAAAACGCATCGTGCGACCTCTTGGGGGCCTCGTGGAGCCTCTTGGGGGCTTCCTGTGAGTTTCTTGCGGCCTCTTTGGGGCATCTTGGGGCGGAGAGCTTGATTTTTCAGTTCGCGGTCCCTCGCTTGGGCCCCTCTTGGGGCCTTCTTGGGAAACTCTTGCGCCGTCTTGGGCGGCTCTGGGGCCTCTCGGGGCTCTCTTGGGCCGTCTTGGGGGCCTCTTGGGCCGTCCTGGAGCGGTTTGCAAACAAACAAAAACAATTAAAATATGCGAGTTGCCCTAGGGATCTTTTAGAGGACTCCTGAGGAAGCCAGACACTCAGCCCCTTCCGCAACCGTGTTTGGTTCGAGCAGGGGCTTCGGCCCCTTTGGAGGCAGACACGCGTGTGCCTGAGCTGATACCGAAAACGAGTTCTGCGATAGCTGCCGCTTCTGTTCCGCCGCTCCACCGTGTTTGGTGGTAGCGGAGCTGGCAGAAGCTCCACGCGGAGTGCCAGCGCACTTCAAGAGTGGGGCGACTTCACGGACCGAGGTTTCGACGACAGCACGGTGAGCGGTGACTACCACACGAGAAAGGAGCGGCCCATCGCCACAACATGGGAGATGAAGAGGATGATGAGGATCGAGAGTACGTGGCTCCAGTCGGACAAGAAGGCGGGCAAGGCGTGAATACCGGAAGGTATGTTCCGCCGCCGGTCATCAAGGACTCCACGATCGAGGAGCTGCGTAGATATGTTCGGAGGTTGAGGATCTGGTCCAAGGTGGCGACGGGGATTCCACCACATCAGAGAGGTCTCCACGCCTACTACAGTATCTTGGAGGGCGGCGATGACCAGATCCAGAGCATCGTGGAGGGTCTCGACCAGAGCGAGCTCGAAGGCGAGGACGGAGTGGAGAACATCGTGAAAGCGCTCGAACAGGAGATCTTGCCGAAGAACGTGTACGAGAAGTACTTAGAGTTCGAGCGCACCTTCTACGGGTCGGAGCGCCAGAAAGGAGAGAGCCTGCAGCAGCACTCGATGAAGATCAAGAAGGCCTTTGACAGGCTCAAGAAGCTGCAGGTGACGCTGGACGACGTGCAGGGCTACCTCCTCGTTCGGTAGGCGAAGCTGGACCACACGGAGCGCATGGCGGTGATACTTCAAACGTCGGGCTCCCTGGCCTACGGCGACGTGCGGACGGCGCTCAAGGGGCTTCGCGACGACAGCTCGCTCGAGAAAACCACCAGGAGCCACCGGGGCGACTCCGGGCAGCACCGGACGGCGAAGGCATTCTCAGGTGGACGAGGACGACGAGCAGGGCGAGGACGAGGATCCGATTACGCAGGCGCTGATGGCGCTGGAGGGCGGCTCCGACCAGGAGGACATCGCCGACGAAGACGTCATCGACGAGGACGAAGCCTATGCGGTGCTGGCGGCGTGGCAGGCCGGACCTGGCGGACGCGGAGGCTGGCAAGAGACGAGGCGTATCGTCAGGGACCGCAAGACGTCCAGGGGCTACCGCGACGCGAGTGCGCCGAAGGGGAAGTCTGGCGGCCGCGGCAAGGGCAGCCCAGAGTACCAGAAGGAGGCACGCAAGAAGATCGAGGAGCTGAAGAGGAGGACGCGCTGCCACCGTTGTGACCAGGTGGGCCACTGGACGCGTGAGTGCCGGAACCCACCGAAGCAGAGGAGCAACGTGGAGCAGGCCAGGGCGGTGTACGACGGCGACAACCCTGAGGAGCTCGACGACTTCCACGTCTTCGACCTGGAGGGGGAGCAGACCCTGGCCACCAGCACCGACCAGGCGGAACACAACCAGCCGCCCGAGGTAGACGACGCCACGAAGATCAAGAACCGTGATCGGCGGCTGCGCGCGAAGGCGCGCCGCCAGACAGCCCAGGCCGAGCAGGCCTCTAGCGCTGCCGCAGCCTCTTCATCACCCACGGGACTTGAGATGGGCCCTCGTAGGTTTCGAGAGTGTTTGGAGGAGGCGAAGAAGCGCTTGCAGAAGGTTTCGGCATCTCAGCTTTTGGGAATCCTGGAGGGCATGGTCGATACGGGTTGTTCTAGGCTAATCGTTGAGGACCTCACGATTGCACTACATGACTCATGACTATGCTCTCCGAAGGCTTTTTGGACTTTGTATTCGATACGTACCGTGTATCAGCAGGAGTTTCCACTTCGCGAACGGCCAGGCCGCTCAGTCAAATTGGGTTGCTGAGTATCCTGTGGGCCTGGGGGGGAGAAGTGGAATTCTTAAGTTTTGCGTGGTGCCGGGCTGGACCCCGTTACTGATCTCCGAGGGACTGGTTGAGGTCCTCTCTGGGATCGTGGACACCTCCGAGGGGACGCTCACTCTGAAGACCTTGGGGGGTACCGTGGCCCTTCGAAGATCCCGGGATAACCCCGCGACCAAGCAGTGGCGCCTGCCTCTGTGCGACTTCGGCGAGCGGGGGTTTCAGAAGCCCGCGAGAGCCGAGACCAGGACATCCGAAGTGGTGTGCGTCTCAGACGAGACGATCGCGCAGGAAAAGAAAGAGCTGGTGGCGGCTCTCCTACATCCCACGTGCCAGTCGAAGACTCGTAACAGCATCGTTTCGGAGCCGAATGTTTCGGAGTTTTCAGGAGTGCCGAGGCCCAGCCCGTTACCGAAACCGATTCCGAGCTCGAGCTTGACCAGTTTGAGACCGCCGATGCCGAGTTCGAGGACACCGACGACCACCAGGACATCGATTTCGAGCCCGAGAGCACCGATTTCGAGGTCTGGGGGTTCACCGATTGCGAGTGCGACGACATCCTCGGGGACCTTGGGAACGACATCGGGAAACCCAGAGGCCACTGGAGAGGACCCGGGACGACTAAGGCATCCTGGGGAGCGAGAGAGAAACGAAGAGAAGAATCCTAAGACGCAGGAACCCGAGCCAAGCAGCGAGGATCCAAACGATACACAGCCAATTGGGCCCAAAGTTGCAAGCCATCAGCAAGCTTTCCATACCTTGTCGGCGCATGCCGACCACCCAACTCCACCGGGCTGCAGATCTATGGGCGTACCTCGCCCGCTGTGTGTTGCTGCTGCGCTGGTGCGCTGGGCAGGCGCAGGCGCTGCGCTGCGGCTTCCAGAGACCTCAATGCTTCCGAGAGGTCCGCGTCTCAGTGGACCCCAGCGACTTGCTGGAGAGCGGTTCGATGACAGCGAGCAGCCACGAGAAGAAGCCGGTGCGTCGGTTGAAGTGGGTCGCCAACGCGATGCCCACGGTGAAGGCGGAGCTGGTGGACCTCTGCGTCCTGTGGAAGCCCCCGCTGCCGGATATCCCGCAGAACATGAGGGTGATCGACCTGCAGGACGCCCTGTGGACCTACGATGCCAAGCTCACGGCGGACACGATCGACCCGACGGCGGTGGTCGGGAGCTGGGGAACCAGGAAGATCATGTTCGGCAACAAGCAACAAGCCACGGGCTCAAGTGTGCGCGCCGGGCCCCCTCGGGCGGCGCGCGCGGGATGGGGGACGACGGCGGCGCCGCGATGGCTGCTTCTCTCGTGGAGGCGGCGGTCCGCGCTGCTGTACAGGCTGGCGCCCCGCGCAGGACAGTTGCAGCCGCCGCGGCTGCCGTGGCCACTTCGGTCATGGCGGCGACGCGGCGTGGCGATGGTCCAGCGCGGGGCGCCCCTGATCCCGCTGCCGCCGGATCGGCCGGATCCCGGCGGCAGCGGAAGAGGCTTAAGAAGAAGGCCCTGGCGGTGCGCCAGGCGGACGACTCTGACAATGAGGACAACAAAAGGAGGAGGCTGGAGCTGCCGGCGCCGCGCAGCGGGGGCGGCGAGGTGCTGGCGGCGGCCGGGCCGACCATGGAGGAGACGGAGGAGGACGATGACGTCTCTTGGTTGCAGCCGCCTGCGGCGGGCGGCGATCAGGAGATGGAGCCGAGCGGCGAGGACCGCGGCATGCGCATCGAGGAGTCCATCGAGCAGAATGTGCAGGCCCTGGTGGAGGCCCAGGCTCTGAGGAAGAAGCCGGCGCGGCAGAGGTTCCCAGCCCTGCCGCAGTGGATGTCCAACGGTGCGGGGCAGCTCATTGCTGGCTTGCCCGAGTGGAATCATCAGGAGGGTGTGTGGGCCGTCCGGCTCGGCGCCACAACGCTGACGAAAGAGCAGCAGGCTGCATACATGCAGACCTTCAAGAAGATCACGAAGAAGCCGTTCTTGCTTCCAGGAGCGGCAGGGCCAGAGGCGCGGGGCTCCGCGTCTTCGAGCTGATGGAAGGCGTCACGAAGATCTCGTGCATGCTGAATTCACACGTTCATTTTGTTCGGTGTCTACATGGGCAGGCGGCCAACAGCGTCGTCTTAAGGGGAAGCTGCTGGTGTGGGGCTGGCGGGCTTCAGGATGCTAATCGGGGCTTCGAGTGCACCCGGGTGCTGAACCTGTTCCTTATCCGCTTGAGCTTCTGTGCTTATCAGTTTACTGTAGTTCGGTGCTCGCGTTGGTTCCAGGGGATGTGCCTCAATTTCGTTCCGCAGACCTACGAGGAGGTGCTCAAGAGCGACACCGAGTACTGCAGCTGGATCAGGACATCCGCAACGCACGTCAACGACGCGATGAAGCAGTTCATCCAGTACCTCGAGAGCCGAGAGGAGATGACGAGGAATACACGGGAGCCAGAGACGGACGAGAGGAGCAGACGGCCGAGAACCCGAGCAAGGAGGACGAGCCGCTCACCAGGCCGAGCGGACGAGAGGATGGCGGATGCGGCACGGAAGAGAGTCCCGTCGGAGGACTCGTGGGAAGACGGGGCGAACTGAAGCTGTACGAGAAGCAGGACAGGGCAGCACGCACCAGGACAGTGAGAGGTCAACGAGGCGAGCCCTGCTGGAAGCAGGTAAAGTGGCGTGTCACGAGGGACCGCCACACCGGGGAGGTGATCGACGACGCGGCCATCGAGCACGGCGAGGAGATGAGCGACCTGAAATGGATATACGAGTTCCCGGACGGCAAGGGGATCCGGGACATCGTGACGCAGTTCTGGTACGAGCCTGCAGAGCCGAAGACCTGGGAGATCAAGAATGGCGAGTGGAAGCGCATCATGGGGGACGTGGCCCACTACATCCTGGAGCAGATCCTGTTCACGAATGACGGCAAGGTGATCAGCAGGTTCGAGGAGTGCGACGCCGCCGACGACCTGGCGGAGATCTTTTCACCGCCCAGGGTTCTGGACTGCGAGAATAAGACTAACATCTTCGGGGACCTGGCCCTGGACCTCAAGACGGGCTGGGACTGCCGCCGAAAGGAAGATCGCATGTGGGCGCTGGCGGAGATCAAGAAGCGTAAGCCCAAGGTGGTGGGACTGTCGCCACGATGCACGATGTTCTGCGCCCTTCAGAGCCTCAACCAGGACAAGCGCACTGAGGACTGGGAGAAGCAGTACCGGGAGGCCCTGCTGTTCCTGAGGTTCGCGATCCGCATCGCCAAGATCCAGCTGGACGCGGGCCGCCACTTCTACCTGGAACACCCCTGGACTGCGACTTCCTGGGGGCTTGCCGAGATGAGGAGGCTCATGAGGAACCCACGGGTCAAGAGGATCATCCTGGACCAGTGCGCCTACGGCCAGAAGGACCCGAGCGGGCAGGGACTGCTGAAGAAGCCGACGGCGATACTCACCACTATGGACCACACCGAGGACCTGGAGAGGAGGTGCACGAAGGATCACGAGCACACGACGGTGTTCGGAAACCAGCGCGATGCCGACGGGAAGCTGCGGAAGATATCCGAGTGGTCGCAGGTGTACCCGCCTGACTTGGTGAAGGCAATCCGCAGGGTGATCAGCAAGAACATCGGCTATCAGGTCGAGGAGATGAACACGGCGATGGCCCTCTACGACTCGTCGGCTACCGGTCCTGGAGGAGAGACGTGGGAAACGATCGCGAGGAGGATCCACGCTAACCTGGGACATGCGGACCTGCGGAGGACCACTTTCGTTCTGAAGATGGCCAAGGCGAGGCCGGAGCTACTGGACGCCATGAAGAAGGTGATCGAGAAGTGCGACGTCTGCGACGCCACGAAGCACCCGAAGTCGACGCCCCCGGCGAGGCTGCCGACGCCGGAGAGCTTCGAGTTCAACGCGGTGCTAGGCATGGACCTGCTGTTCGTGGACACCACTTGGGATAACCAGAACAAGCCCAAGAACGAGACGACCCCGTGCCTCAACATGGTGGACTGGGGAACTGGCAAGCAGATGGTCATCAGGCTCCCGGACCGAGAGTCAGCAACCATTCGCCAGGCGTACCGCAAGTACTGGGTGAGGTCCTACGGCAGACCGAAGCGCATCATCAGCGACCAGGAAGAGGGCATCATCAGGGGGATCTTCGCAGACCGGGCGAGCGCGGAGGGCACCGAGCTGGACCCAGTCGGAGCGGAGAGTGAGTACCAGAATGGGAAGACGGAGACCGCTGGACAACTGTGGAAGCGGACCTACTACCGCATCAGGCTGACCGAGACGATCCTGAGCGCAGAAGACCAGGAGGAGCTGTTCGACGCCGTCAACTGCGCGGTAAACGAGAGAGGAGCCGACCTACGGGTGTTTGGACGAGGAGTTCGACTACCGGAGGGCACGCACGATGACGATGAGGATGTGAGCCTGGAGACTGTGTCCCGCCATGCTGCCGGAGATCGGGCCCTCGCGAGGTCTATTGGTCTACGGCTGGCAGCACGAGAGGCCTACGCTCGGGAATCAGTTTTGGACAGGCTAGACAGGGCCAAGAACAGGAGGAGCACCCCGTTCCGAGGCGACTGGAAGCCGGGCGACAAGGTCTACTACTGGAGGCAACAGGGACCAAAGCGCGAAGCCTGGGAGCACTGGAGAGGACCAGCCACCGTCATCAGCACCAACATCCCCAGGAAGGCCTACCTGTCCTACCAGGGCGGAGTCATCTTGTGCAGCTGGAAGCAGCTGAGGGCGGCTACACCGGTGGAGGTCCAAGCGAACCGCTACGTGACGGAGACCGGCGGGGTGCGCAGGCCTGTCGGAACCCAGGGGAAGCGGGCGGTGGAGGACATCTCGGACCAGCTAGACCCACCGGAGTCTGAAGAGCGTCCCAGGCCCGAGGGTGAACAACAGGAGAACGAGCAGGAGCAGGAGAGAGAGGCCCACATCCCAGTTCCCGAGGTACTATCACCAGGAGATGGAGACGAAGCTGAGGAGCAGGCGGATGTCCCGATGATCGGTAAGTCGCCAGCGGAGGACGAAGTGCCTAAGAGACGGATCACCGGCAAGAGGAGCGCTCAAGATGCCTACTCACCAGCACCAGTTCCTGAGAGGACCGATCCAGCAAAGAAATCAGTGGACGAGACGCCGGAGATGCCGATGACCGATGACACTGCGGAGGCGGCCTACCTCTCCATCAGGCAGGCGGCGAAGCGAAAGGAGGTGAAGCTCAAGGACCTGATCGACGAGGAGAAGGAGGAGTTCATGGAGGCAAAGGCGACCGAGTGGGGCAACATCAAGGGCACGAACGCCATTCGCATCGTGCCACGGAGCGCGGCGGACGAGATCAGGAGGACCCAGGGCGACAGGATCATGCCGAGCCGGCATTGCTACACGTGGAAGCCGAAGGACGGACGCAGGGTGGCGAAGTGCCGCTGGGTTGGACGTGGGGACAAGGACCCAGATCTCGCCGAGCTGGAGACCTACTCGCCTATGATCTCGAAGGAGGCCTGGATGATGAGCATGCAGC
>CAUYUJ010015508.1:304854-328678 GCA_963575745.1 Prorocentrum cordatum
TCGCAGCTTCTACTACCCCCAGATTGGCATAAACAAGGGGTCGGCGGTGTGGCGTAAGCCTAAGAATCAGAGGCAGCACAGCGTGGGATGAGGATTCCCCGCTGCAGTGTCCCGGCGGAGAACAGCGGGTCACGCCAGGAGGCCGCGAGGAGCACATCCACCTCCACGCCCATATCCTCCTTGACGTCCACCACCTCATCCTCCTCCGTCTTCCGCAACAAGCACCTGCTCGTGCACCTTCTCAAGCAGCACCACCCTGGCATCCCCCTCCCCATTGTCCTCCTCCTCCTCCTCCTCCTGGCCATCCTGGTCCTCATTTTCCTCCTCTTCCTCCTGTTCGTCCTCCTCCTCCTCGTCCCGCTGCTCCTCCTAGTCCTGCTGCAAAGAAGCTTGCACACGAGTGCGCGGCGACCTTACGCGGTGGCTCACGCAGGCCTCCGACGCGGCAGACTGCATGAATAAGACGGCGCCGATGCACCTACTTCCGCGGGCAGCTTGCGCGCGGGTGAACGCGCAATCGATCCCCGTGGCATCGCCCCCCAACTTCAAAGTAGGCGGTGCAACGGGCCGTTTCTGTCAAAGCCTCGTTTTCCCGTTCGGGGGCGGTTAACCCACCCATCCCGCTAGCAGACCGTGGAGGCCTTGTATAAGGAATCCAGGGTCTGGAGCCCTGTCGAGATTTACTTGCGTGGAACGGGAGGGGTTGAAGTTGTCCGCCCCCGATCAGTGTGAGCTCTCTACCCTCCCTTTGTCTCCCTTCCCTCCCCCCCTATTTCCTCCTCCTTCCCGCCTCCCTCCTCCCTCCCCCCTCCCTCCCACCTCGTTCCCACCCTTCCTCCGCCTCAGATCCCCTCGAGGAGGACGGCAGGTGACCGCTGCGGTTGCGGTTGCGCGCCCGCGGGCGGGCTACGATGTGTCGCCCAGTTGCGGTTGCGGTTGCGCGCCCGCGGGAGGGTCGAAATGTGTCGCCCAGTTGCGGTTGCGCGTCCGCGGGCGGGTTGAAATGTGTCGCCTAGTTGCGGTTGCGGTTGCGCGCCCGCGGGCGGGTTGAAATGTGTCGCCCAATTGCAGTTGCGGTTGCGCGCCCGCGGGCGGGTCGAAATGTGTCCCAGTTGCGGTTGCGGTTGCGCGCCCGGGCGGGGGTGCGTTGCGGTTGCGGTTGCGCGCCCGCGGGCGGGTCGAAATGTGCGCCCAGTTGCGGTTGCGGTTGCGCAAAATGTGTCGCCCAGTTGAAATGTGTCGCCCAGTGCGGTTGCGGTTGCGCGCCGCGGGCGGGTCGAAATGTGTCGCCCAGTGCGGTTGCGGTTGCGCGCCCGCGGGCGGGTCGAAAAATGTGTCGCCCAATTGCGGTTGCGGTTGCGCGCCCGCGGGCGGGTTGAAATGTGTCGCCCGGTTGCGGTTGCCTGCCCGCGGGCGGGTTGAAATGTGTCGCCCAGGTGCAGTTGCGGTTGCGCGCCCGCGGGCGGGTCGAAATGTGGCGCCCAGTTGCGGTTGCGGTTGCGCGCCCGCAGCCGGGTTGAAATGTGTCGCCCAGTTGCGGTTGCGCGCCCGCGGGCGGGTCGAAATGTGTCGCCTAAGCTCGGTTGCTGTTGCGCGCCCGTGGGCGGGTCGAAATGTGTCGCCCAGTTGCGGTTGCACTTGCGCGCCCGCGGACGGGTCGAAATGTGTCGCGTAGGTGCGGTTGCGGTTGCGCACCCGCGGGCGGGTTGAAATGTGTCGCCCAGTTGCGGTTGCGCGCCCGCGGGCGGGTTGAAATGTGTCGCCCATGTGCACGTGTTGTTGCGCGCCCGCGGGCGGGTCGAAATGTGTCGCCCAAGTGCGGTTGCGGTTGCCTGCCCGCGGGCGGGTTGAAATGTGTCGCCCAGTTGCGGTTGCGCGCCCGCGGGCGGGTTGAAATGTGTCGCCCAGGTTCACTTGTTGCGCGCCCGCGGGCAGGTCGAAATGTGCCGCCCAAGTGCGGTTGCGGTTGCCTGCCCGCGGGCGGGTCGAAATGTGTCGCCCAGTTGCGGTTGCGCGCCCGCGGGCGGTTTGAAATGTGTTGTTCAAGGTGCCCTCCTGACGTTCAGACAATGAATCAGTCAATCAATCAGTCAGTCACCGGCGGGCACGGAATTTCACCTGGCTCCGAGAGGAACAGAAGATTTGGGCATCTTCGGCCTCTCTCGGAACGCCTCTCGGAGGTCTCTTGAGGCCTCTCAGAGGCCTCTTGGGCACGAGAGACGGAATAGGGCATCGAACGTAGCTTGAGCACCGCCAACATCGGTCGTCTCGATAAGCAAGGAAGGCAAGGAGAAGGAGGAGGAGGAGGAAGAGGAGGAGGAGGAAGAGGAGGAGACAGAGGAGGAGGAGGAGGAGGAGGAGGAGGAGGAGGAGGAGGAGAGGCAAGGCTCTAAGACGGACTCTCGCTTCATCCCACCTGCCGGCTTTGCTCTCCCAACTTTGCGCGGCTCATCAATCATCCCTGTACTGGCACCCACGAGCGTCGCCTGGCTAGCTGCTGAGACATAGATACGCATTGGAACCCGTAATCTGCCCGATGGTGCCGCTATAGCCACCGCCGCACCCATCCCCACAGGCTGGAGTCGGAGCCCCGTGTCGGTGGACGCGTTCGAGTCGACGTCCGAGCTCCCCAGAAATTGCGCTATCAAGTTGGCTGGACCACTAAGATTGCCAAAGATGTGCGGGTCGATTCTTGTCAAAGCACCTAGCACCATGGGCAGATGAGCAATGTCATGCCTATGCAGTCGCCTCTGCTGGCGCAAGTCGGGCGGGATCGCCAGAGCAAACCAATCTTCGCTTGCAATAATACTCAGGCTGTCGTTGCTCACGGTGCGTCTGAAAGCTCGCCGTGGCTCTGCGGAGCCCACGCTGTGAAACTCGTCGTCGGTTTCGCCGCTGGGAAATCGGTCTGGGGGAAGGACTAGGGGGGCGTCGTCCAATCCGTCTGGGGCCGCTGCGGCTGCAGAGGAGCCGCGAGTTGTGGAGCCAGGGTCAGAAGCACCGACCTGCTGGGGAACGGACGACAGTTCAACGCCTGGTAACCCAAACAAGCCCGTGCTCCTTGGCGAAGACCTCTGAGCGGAGCTTACCGACAACTCATCGTCCAACGATGCATGCAGATGCTCGATGCACGCGCCTGGTAATTGCACAGCGCGGGGCTCTTCCGCCCGCGCAGGCTCGACTTCGAAGAACCCCGCATCCGCGCCAGAATTCGCCTCATCCTCGAGGCGGTCTAATACATCAATCGTGTGGCCCACACATGACGGAAGAACTTCGATACGGCACGCTAGAGAATCATCGCCCCCAAAAAGCACAACTCCAGCCAAACACGTCACTCCGTGCGCCTCGTTTACTTCCGCGCTGTCGAACGCTACTGTGGCGCGGCGCCTATGACTACGCAATCGCAATCTGACAAAAACTGCCGCAGTGCCAACAACCAACAAAAGAGGCGATGCCTTGATTGCAGCATCAGCATGACCACTTTTAGAAGACGCGCAAATGCAAATGCACGCCACCACGAACATACAACCACTGACCGAGGCCAACATTCGTTGATGATCAAGCATTGGGCTTGTGAAAAACCACGCCAGGGACGTTAAGACAAGATCGACTGTGGCTTCAGGATGTGGTTCCAAGAATATCGGCAAGCCCACCAAACTGCGAACACTGAACCCCGCTGCTATGAGGATCAAAATCACTCCTTCGGTCACTTCGGGGCGGACGAGGCATGCCTGGACATCCGAAAGGAATGTCGGCGCACGTCCCACAAGCACCAGATAATACACCGACACCAGAGCGGCCGCACAAAGACCAATTCCAGCCACCGGCGGGACCCCTGCAACGTCATAGTCTCGGTTGACACTCCCGAGACTAACGCACAGACATACAGGAAAAAATGCATAAAGAAGCCAATCTCGCCTTACGCGATGCTTTGCGTCTTGGACAGCTCTGCCAAGAGCTTCATCCAACATGTTTAGCCAAACAATACACAACTAAAGAACTGGTACGTATGGCTAGGCAGACAGCCGGGGACAAAATGACCTGAGCCCAAATGCCTACGGACCGTGAATTATGATTTTACTGAAGGGCCATGGTAGCGCTTTAATCAAAATCGACTAAGGGATGGAGCTCCCATCGGGGTTCGGGATGTGCTGGGATTCGGGCTCGACTGGGGTCAGATCAGGGTCAAGGTCAGGACTGGGACTGAGTTTTAGCAGCGCCGCCAGTATTCGAAATCATCTGCTCGAGCCTCAGAATGTACATCTTCGTGGATGTTCATCCGATGTCACTAATCAATGGGCATGGGATTAAGCCTGAGCCCTGAACTCGCGAAGAAGGAGACAGTAAAGCCGCTGTGTACCGCATGTGCTGTTGGGTGGGGCGGCAAGCCCTCGGCTTGAGAAGCAGAACGTGGCTACCTACCAAACCAGCCCCATCCAACCCGAAGTCGCCGTTCGGCCCGTCGATCTCCAGTGGGGGGGGGATGCCTGAACATTCAGAAACACAACACAGAAAACACACCCCAACCCGAAGTCTAGTGGTGGTCTGGGGCCTTCGGGTTGCACGGGGGTGGTGTGGGAAGTACCCATCGGTCGGAAGAAGTAGGTAGACACATGAAGTTGGTAGGCGTTGAAAGCAGATCGGGCTTCTGCCCGTCCCCTAAGGAGGACGGAACATGTGAAGCCACTCGGCCATTGAAGTAGGAAAAGGCTGAAAGTAGATCGGAATCTGGGACTCCCAAAACACCTACTGCCAACGACCGATGGGCAAGTGGGATAAGCCACGGCGTGCGTTCTCTTGCGCGGGCGAAGGGCCTCGAGGCCCCCGAGCAACCCACCCTGGAGTAGAGCCGACGCGCGCAGAGTAGTCTGGTGCCCGTGGGAGGAGCCCATGGGGAGGATGTGGCCACCCACCAGACCACCCCAACCCCGCCCGACGACCCGAACTTCGGGTTGTGGGGGTTACGGACCTCATGTGCGCGTGTTTCCCAGCATCCTGAGTGGGGCTGCTGTTTTATCTTCCCTCTTCCCTCTCGACCTCACCACTAACGCGCACACTCACACACTCATATCACCATCAGCACCATCATCACCATCACCACATCCTGATCACCAGTTACACACTCAATCACAATCACACGACCACTCTCATCCACTCATAACGTACGCACTCACTCTCCCACTCGCTCACTCACTTATCCTGAATGGTTAACTCACTCACCCATAACTGCTACTGAACAAATTGTGAAGAGGTCTCAGGCGGGAACCATTTCCTTATGGGGCTCGTGGGTCACGCTCCTAATCCGAACGGGTCATCGCAACCCTTTAACTGTCGTCACGCTTGGTCTTCCCAAGCCTGAATACGCAGGAAGTCTCGAACGGGAGCCTCGTCTGTAAGTGAACTGTGAGGAAGTATCAAGCGGGAGCCCCCTCTTTATGGGGCCCACACCCCATGTGACTAATCCGAACGGGTCATCGGGACCTTGAGATTGTCCTCACCTCTGGCCTCCCCAAGCCTGAATGTGGAGGAAGTCTCGAGCGGGACCCGTGCCTGTGAGTGATTTGCGAGGAAGTTTCTGGCGGGAGCCTCTTCCCTATGTGGCCAATAGTTTTTGGTTATCAATCCGAGCGGGTCGTCGGGACCCTGTAACCGTCGTCATGTGAAGGCCCTTGAGGCCGAAATATGGAGAAAGTTTCGAACGGGAGCCTCGTCCGCGAGCGAGTTGCGAGGAAATATCAGGCGGGAACCCCCCCTGTGGGGCCCGCAGTTCATATTATGTCTCCGACCGGGCAATCCGAAACCTGCAGCTGTCGTCACGCATGGCCTTTTCCGAGCTCGGGTATGGAGAAAACCTCAAGCGGGAGCCTCGTCCGTGTGAGATTCGCAAGGAAGTCTCAGGCGGGAGCCCCCTCCTTGCGGGGCCCGCGCCACGTGCATGCGGAACATGCTGAGCCCTGCGGCCGCCGCCGCGAGAGTTCCTGAAGCGAGGGCCGTTGATGTCCGTACAAAAGGCGCTCCTGGAGTTCGACAAGAGAGCCGAAAGCTCCAGGGCACAGGCGGAGCAACTCGCGGAAGAACTGGGCTTCGTGCTGCCTCCCGCCTGAAGGCGGGTGCGCCCCACTCGAAGCCCGCGGAGTTGTCCCAACAACTTGGTCTCGCGCGCCAGCGGCTCGCGGGGTTGCCCCAGCGGCCTGGCCCGCGGGGTTGCCCCCACGGCTGCGCGATGTGGCCACTCGAGAATGCACCCGTGCTGGCCGAAGTGGCGACGGCGCCAAGGAAAATCGGCATGCGCGCCCATGCCAGGAGGAAGGAGGTGTGCGCGAGGAGAACGGGCGGAGTGGCGATGAGGAAGGGGAGAGGGAGGAGGAGGTGGAGGAGGAGGAGAACAAGGACGAGGAGGGGGAACATGAGGAGAGGGAGGGGGAGGAGGAGGCGGAGGAGGAGGACGAAGAGGAGGAGCAGGAGAGGGAGGAGGAGGAGGAGGAGGAGGAAGAACAAAACCAGAATAAGAAACGCAACGAGCAGGACGAGGATGACCTTAGAAGGAGGATGAGGAGAAGGAGAAGGAGGAGGAGGACGAGGAGGAGGAGGACGCGGCGGTCGGAAGGTCTCCGCCAGTCGAAGAAGAAAAGGGCGAGGGGCAAGATGAGTAAATTCTCATGCGGGGTCCTACCGTGGGAGTAATTCAATACTCCCCGATCCCCACTGGAAGTGGAGGGCAACATTGGGGCCTTCGGGCTGGGTTGGGGTGGTTTGCTGGGTGGTGAGGATGGGCGGCGAAACAGCGTGCACCACCGTATGCAGTGGCAGTGGCTCGACGATGGCAAGAGAGTGGCACCACCGCCCTGCGCCACCACCTTCCCCACGCTTCAACCTGGCACACGCTGACCTGGATTAGGGATCCGTGGATCTGGCGCGTGGGCATCAAATCCTCCGATAACGGAACGCAACTCCCGAAACGTGAAGCCCATGGCGCCCGATTTGGCGACGATGCGCGCCTGTGCGGTATGTAAACCGGCCCCGTTCGTCTTGGCTCGGTCTTGGGCCGTCTTCGCCCGGCATCAAATATCCTGGAGCGGGCCCTGGGGGGCAGGGAGAAGAACGACGAACAAGAGGCGAAGGAGCACGAGGAAACCATCCCTTCCGCTCCCCCGTACCATGGGTCCTACCCTTCCTCCGCTTCCCTCGCCTCCCCGCCTCGCCCCCAACACCTTGTCACCGTGCCTCCTCGGCATCCTGACTCGTGCTCCTCGTCCTTCTGCTCCCGCCGTTGGGCCGTCCTGGGCTCCCGAGTTTCCCTCGTGGAAAACGCAGGGGCCCTCCTGGGCCGTCTGGAGCCGCTATGGTGCCCTTCTTGGTGCCCCCTTGAAGCCCTGTCGGGCCGCGGTGGAGCGATATTATGAAGCTTCGTTCGAGCCATCTTGGGCGCCTTGGCATGACGGCCGAACAGACGATGACACGGAAATCATCGAAAATCGCTCAAGCAGCGAAGAGAAAGCCTGCGATGTCTGGCGTTCGGAAGCCTCTCGAAGCCTGTCTGCTGTCCCAACGGCTGCAACAACAGCATCACCAGCAGCGGCATCGACAGCGTCACTGACCAGTTCACCGATGTATGCCCCGAACGCTGCACATACAGCAGCGCCCCCTGCTGCCAAACGGCTGTAACAACAGCATCACCAACAGCGGCACCGACAGCGGAACATGCTCCGACGGTTGCATCAACAGCAGCCTCCACTGCAGCATCGATAGCGTCACCGACAAGTTATCCGACTGCTGGCCCAAACAGCAGCGCCCACTGCAACACCGACAGCGTCGCCGACAAGTTTACCGACTGCTGCCCGACGGCTGCAAAAACAGCATCACCAACAGAGGCACTGGCAGCAGCACCAGTTTACCGACTGGTGCTCCGACGGCTGCATCAAAAGTAGCCTCCCTTGCAGCATCGATAGCGTCACCGACAAGTCCGCCGACAGCTGGCGCGAAGGCTGCACCAACAGCATCGCCAACAGCGGCGTCGACAGCGGCACCGACCAGTTCACCGACTGATGCCCCGACGACTGACCAGCAGCATCACCAACAGAAACAGCGGCTCCGACATAGGCACTGACCGGCTCACCGACTGTTGCTCGACGGCTGCAAACACAGAAGCCCCCGCTGCAGCACCGACAGCGTCACTGATCAGTTCAACGACTGCTGTCTCCGTCTGGAGCCGATATGGAGCCCTTCTTGGTGCCCTCTTGAAGCCCAGTCGGGCGATGTAAAAAGCCTCGTTCAAGCCATCTTGGGCGCCTTGATATGACGGCCGAACAGACAATGATACGGAAATCATCGAAGATCGCTCAAGCACCGAAGAGAAAGCCTGCGATGTCTGGCTTTCGGAAGCCTCCCAAAGAAGACCTGCGGACCTCCCAAGTCCAGTCGCCTCCTGGGCAGTCTTGGGAGGCACTCCTGCTGTCCCCCCTCTCTCTGCAACTACAGCAGAGAGAGGGGACAGCAGGACGAGGTTGCGCTGCAACTTGCAGCGACTGGCCTTGTTCAGACAGAGGGCACGAGCTCGCCATCGCTCGGACGTCCATTCCCTGTGCTTTTTTTTCGGTTTCGTGCGTGGTTGTTTCGGCAAATGGTCAAGGATGCTCCTCGATGGTCTTCGCCGAGGAAAAAACGCACACGCCCGAGCGATGCCGGGAACAGAGAGAGGGGACAGCAGAACGAGGTTACGCTGCAACTTGCAGCGACTGGCCTTGTTCAGACAGAGGGCACGAGCTCGCCATCGTTCGGGCGTCCATTCCCTGTGTGTTTTTTGTTGGTTTCGTGCGCGGTTGTTTCGGCACATGATCAAGGATGCTCCTCGATGGTCCTCGCCGAGGAAAAATGCACACGTCCGAGCGATGCCAAGAGAGAGAGGAGGAGGAGGAGGAGGAGGAGGAGGAGGAGGAGGAGGAGGAGGAGGAGGAGGAGGAGCAGGAGGAGGAGGGAGGAGGAGGAGGAGGAGGAGGAGGGGAGGAGGAGGAGGAGCAGGAGGAGGAGCAGGACAGCAGGACAGCAGGACGAGGTTGCGCTGCAACTTGCAGGCGACGGGCCTCTGTCCAGGACAGCGGGCACGAGCGCTTCCAGCCCGCGCGTGCGGGCCGAGGAGGAGGAGGCAGCTCGGGCCGCAGCCTCCCCTGGCACACAGGGTTGCGGTGCACACGTCTCGACCCCCAGGGCCCCCCCCCCCCCCAAAAAAATAGGTCCCCTCTCTCTGTGTCGCCCCTGTTCTCCCTGCTCTCTCTCTCTCTCTCTCTCTGATTTTCTCTCTCTCTCTCTCCCCGATTTTCTCTCTCTCTCTCTCTCTCTCTGTTTTTTTTCTCTCTCTCTCCCTCTCTCCCTCTATCTCTCTCTCTCTCTCTCTCGATGCTCTGGTCTCCGCTGGAGGCCCCACGCAGACCGCCCCAGGGCTGCCTGGGAGCCACGGGGGCCCCCCCAACGGACGACCCCCGGGCCCCCGAGGCGGAAGCGGGCCCCGAGGCGCTCCGCGGGGCCCGAGGGAAGCCCATAGCTCTTGGCTGGCGGCGCGCAGAGGGGGGTAGGGGGAGGGGGGAAGGCTTCTTAGAAGGAGGCTGCTTCTGAGAAGAAGGCGCCGGCCTTACATTTGCAGACGAGGCCCGCGCCTTCTAAGAAGCAGGGGTGCTTCTAAGAAGCCTTCCCCCTCCCCATACCCCCCTGTGCGCGCCGCCAAAGCTCGGGGCCGAGGTCCCTGGGAGCCGCTCCCGGAGCGTCGCTTGGGATGTGGGCGCGTGGCCCGAAGAGGCTTCTGGGAGCCTCTCGGGAAGCCTCTGGAGCCTGTTGGCAGCACGTTGGAGACCTCGGTGACGCGCATGGGCGTCTCGAGGGGGGCGAGAGGGAGGAGAAGGAGGACAGGGATGAGCAGGTGGAAGAGCGACAGCTGCGAGGGGAGGGGAGTCAAGGGTCAAGAGTAGGAGGGGGACGAGGAGGAGGAGGAGGCGGAGGAGGAGAAGGAAGAGGAATAGCAAGATATAGGCGCAGGAGGAGGAGCAGGATTAGGAAGAGGAATAGCAAGACATAGGAGGAGGAGGAGGAGGAGGAGGAGAAAGAAGAAAGAAGAAGAGGAGGAGGAGGAACGCGTGGGTGACGAAGGGGGAGGAGAGGCGAGGGAGAGAACACGAAGGCTGCGGAGCAGGATGGGGGAGGAGGAAGGGAGGGAAGGCCAGGGGGCGGGAGGGAGAGGAGCAGGCAGAGCCGCAAGACCAGCCAACAGCCGCTTACTAATCCACTGGGGAACTGGTGTAGCCATGAGTCTGACGTTGGCTGACGCCCTACACGCCCCCACGCTGGTCCCAGGCAGGCTGTGCTGCCCGGCGGAAGGGGACGAGGAGGAGAGAAGCAGGCAGACGACAAAGAGTGCGCAGGCGGGAGGCCGGGGCTGGCGGGGCGGGCAGGCAGGCGGAAGAGGGGCCAAGCGGAGACAGCAGGCAGGGAGCAGGAGGCGGCGGCGGCGGTTTGGAGTTTGCTGGGGGCCTCGTGGGGATCTTGGGGCTGCTTCTTTGGGGCGTCGTTGCAGCCTGCTGGGATCCCTTGCGGGCGTCTCCGGTGCGGCTGAGGCGTTCGCGCGGCCACCGGAGGTGTTGTTCGGGGGCGTCTTCGGGACGTTCGGGGGGTCTTGGGGTCTCTTGCGGCCCCTTGGAGAGTCTTGGAAGCCTCTCGGAGTCTCTCGGGAGCGCCCAGGGAGCTATTTGGGGCCTCTTGGAACCCGCTTGGAGACGGCGTGGACTATCTTTGGGGCCGCTTGGGGGAATCTTGGGGGTGCTTCGGGGGAAAGGTTTTTGGGGCCGTCTTGGGGCCTATTGGAAGTTTTCGGGCCTCCTGGATGGTCTTCAGGGGGCAAGCGAGCTCGAAACCTCAGCTGCCCATCGAAGCCGAAAAACAAAGAAGGCCAAGCCACTGATTTCGCCTGGTTTGTTGAATGTGTCTCTTTTCGAAGGCTTCATTTGAGCGTTTCTTGAAGGGTCTTTGGGCTCTGTCGGGCGGTCTGGGACCCCCGAGGCCGCTTCGAGGGGACTCGGGGCAGCCCAAAGCTGCCCCAGAGGGGGAGGCGGGGTGTGTAAATGCGCGCCCCGCCCGCATCGACATTTTTCATAGGGGTTGCAGCCCAAAGCCCCCCCCCCTGCCCAATTCGCCTTTCTATATTTACATATATATATATATATATATATATATATAGATGTATGTATGTATACACATATGTATATGTATATACATATACATATGCATATGCATATGCATATACATATACATATACAGACACATATGCTCGGTCCCCCCCCAGCGACCCCCCCAGAGCTGTGATTGAGCCATTCCTCATCGTCCTCCCCCTCCTCCTTCCGTTCTTCCTCATCGTCATCCCCCTCCCTCTTCTTCCGTCCCCCCCATCTTCCTTCCTTCCTCCCCTCTCCCCACCCTCTCCCTCCCCCTCCCTCCTCCCTCCCTCCTCCTCATCCTCCCTCCCGCCCTCTGTCCTTCCTCCTCCCTCCTCATCCTCCTACCTCCTCCTCGTCTTCATTGCTCCTTGTGTGTAGGATTGACAGTTTGATTTCTTGTGTGCGGGATTTACACATTGACGCATTATGTGGAGGAGCCTCCATAGATTGATCCCTCTTGTGGGGGATCTCTCCACGCAACAGAGAGAGACAGCGAGGCAGAGAGAGGCAGAGAGAGAGAGAGAAGAAAAAAAAAAAGGGGGGGGGAGCACGGCAGGCGCAGCGGGGCCGAGCGCAGAACCCGCGGGGGGCAGTCGGCTCACGGATCAGACGAGACGTGCCCCCTATCGGATCCGATCCGATATGTGAGCCCTGGTCCCTCATCCCCCTTTTGTCCACTCCCCCTCCTTGCTGCAAAACCAGAAACGAAGAATCCACAGTGTGTGGTGCCCTCGGTGCAACGAATCATTGTGTAGTGTTGTTTTGTTTTTGTTGTTTGGGGAAGCAGCGAAACACTGTTTTTTGTTTGGTTTGTGGGACATGGGGAGCGTAGAAGAAAACCCACAATTGGAAAGTGGAAGGAAACGAACAAAGGAAAACGAGACATTGGAAAGGGCACACAGAGTACAGCAGCGATCACCGCGGCTTCGTGCTTGGAGCGTTCTGGGGGGTCGTTGGGGGGGGGGCGACCACCTATATATATATATATAACGATGTATATATATAACGATAGACATACAAATGTATACGTATACATAAACATACCCATAAACATATACATTTACACATACACATACATGTGCATGTGCATATGCATTTACATGTACATATACATATGCATACACACATACATCGACTTATATATGTATATGTGTGTAGTTATGATTATGTATATGTGCATACATATACATATATTTTCATATATACATATGCACATACGCATACATATGCATGTACATACACATACACCTATATATACACCTATATAATATATATACGTGAACATATTCATATACATATACATATACATATACATATACCTATACATATACAAATACATGTACACATACATGTACAAATACATATACATATATATAAATATATGCATATGCATATACATATACATATACATATATACATATAAATATATGTACATATACATGCACATATATACATACACATATACATATTCAGATATCGCAGATGAGCCACGGGTGCAGCTGTAAACTACGCTGTGGTCACAACGACGATTTCCAGCTTTCTCGGGCACATGCCATCGACGCAAAGAAATGCGTAGTCAGAACGCTCTCGCTCTGCCGGGGCCGCCCTTGAGGGGTGGGAAGGGAAAACATGTGAAATGATAGGGTATAGCGATGCCCCGCTCTCTCTGGCGGGGCCTGTCTGGCGCTCTGGCGGGGCCGTCCCAGGAGAGGAAGGAGGAGCACGAAAGCTGAGGGGGGAGGAAGAGGAGAGAGGAGGGAATGGAGGCAACGGAGGGGGCGGGAGGGAAGGAGGGACGCAGGGGGGAGGCCCGGGCCATCTGGGCCGTCTTGGAGCGCCCTGGGGCCTCCAATTCTGTAGCCCAACTTGGGCCTGTCTTGGGGCTCTCTTGGGCCGTCTGAGGCTCGTCCCGGGCATTCTTCGGGCTCCCTGGGGCCGTCTTGGAGTTTTTTGTAATGCCTTTCTGACGGTCTTGGAGCGGTCTTGGGGGCGTTTGCGGCCGTTTTCGAGCGTTGGAAGCTCGAGAACGCGAGAAAGCGAAAAACATTAAAGAAAACAACCGGAACTCAAGGATATGGACCTCTTCGGGCTCTCTCGGGACGCCTCTCGGAGAGCTTTTGGGGGCGTTTCGGGAGGCTCTTGGGCTGTGTATTGGCGGCGTTGGGCCTCTTTGGGGCCACGTTGGGGGCATCAGGGACCTCTTGGAGCGCCTTGGGGCCTCCCGCTCCCGCCCTGTGGCCCAGCTTTGGCCTTTCCTGGGGCTCTCCTGGGCAATCTTGGGCTGCCCCCAGAGGAGCTCCAAGACGGCCCAGGAGAGCCTGAAGACTGCCCAAAAGCAGCCCAAGATTGCCCAAGAGAGCCCCAGGAAAGGCCAAAGCTGGGCCAAAGAGCGGGAGCGGGAGGCCCCAAGGCGCTCCAAGACGGCCCTGATGCCCCCAACGTGGCCCCAGATGGGCCCAACACCGCCAATACACAGCCCAAGAGCCCTCCAAGAGGCCCCCAAAAACTTCCCGAAAGGCGTCCCGAGAGAGCCCGAACAGGCCAATGTCCTTGAGTTCCAATCGTTTTTTCAACTGTTTTTCGCTTTCTCGCGTTCTCGAGCTTCCAACGCTCGAAGACGGCCGCAGACGCCCCGAAAATCGCCACAAGACCGCCGAAGAGGCCCCCAAAAGAGCTCCAAGACGGCCCAGGAGAGCCTGAAGACTGCCCAAGAGCCTCTTCGGTGGTCTTGTGGCGATTTTCGGGGCGTCTGCGGCCGTCTTCGAGCGTTGGAAGCTCGAGAACGCGAGAAAGCGAAAAACAATTGAAAAAACGGTTGGAAATCAAAGACATTGGCCTCTTCGGGCTCTCTCGGGGCGCCTCTCGGAAAGCTTTTGGGGGCATCTTGGAGGGCTCTTGGGCTGTGTATTGGCGGCGTTGGGCCACTCTGGGGCCACGTTGGGGGCATCAGGGACCTCTTGGAGCGCCTTGGGGCCTCCCGCCCCCGCTCTGTGGCCCAGCTTTGGCCTGACCTGAGGCTATCCTGGGCCGTCTGAGGCTCGTCCCGAGCAGTTTTCGGGCCCCTTGAGGCCGTCTTTGGGTTACTTCCACTGCCGCTTCCCCTGCCCCCTCGGCATGGGCAGGAGGCGGCGGTATCTCAACCGCAGTGTTGCCTCCAGCTGGCCCGCTCGACGACGCGGATCCCCCCCCCCGGACGATTGGCCGCCGTCTCGGGGCTTTTTCGGCTCGCCTTCAGGAGCGCTTTCCAGACAACAGATCTCCCAAATCAACCGACGGCATCGTCATAGACGCAATGTCATAAGCTTTCCGCCAGGGGGAATGGACGACAGCTCCCGGAGGCTCGTCGTCAATCGCGCCGTCTTGGCCCGTCTCAACAACCGCGTCGACGCCAATGTCTGTCCAAATATGTTCCGATATTTCTGTAAAAAGTATTTGCCCGTTTTTCCTGTCTTGAAGTTAAGTCCCTCGGGTTGTTCCAGAAGCATGCGACAATGGTCGGGGCCCACCCGCCCCTCCGCATGATGGGCATAGCCAAGGTAGATACCGACTCTAGTCCGAGGGCCCGTCTCGGGCCGCTCGATGCGCGACTCAAGGTGCGGAAAGTACCTCGCGACAGAACTGAACGGCACCAACGGCCCGTCACATGAAATTCCATATCTCCTTTTCCACGCAGAGCCATCCCCGCTTCTATCCTGCGCATTGTAGCACAGGCAGAAGTAGGGTACAACGCATACCCAGCATGGAGCGGGTTGTCCTGCTCTCATAAAAAGGATTCTGCCCTCGTCCTGCACGATAGCGTCGGCCCTCTCAGCTAATGGGTTATGATTATTGTTCGCGGGCTGCGTAGAGTCATGAGCAGTCATAAACTCGCTCAGAAGACGCACGTTCGCTGACTTGCATGCTCTCTTCAATTGGGGGGCCGCGCCCATATATATAGGAAGTCAACCACGTGCTCGGCTGATTTATTTCGAGCGCTCTGCCTGGCCAGGACACCGACGCGCCGGTCGCGCAGCGTCACGTGCGAGGCTCCCCCGTGGAATCCACATCGATAGCTCATCAGCCGCGAACCAGTGGTCCACGGCGCGCAGGCCGCCCAAATTCTTCGGCCCCATGGTCGCATCTGTTTGTAAGCCGCGTTTGTATCAAGCCTTTGTTGCGTTCTGAACGTCGACCGCTGGTACGTTGAACTGAACGGGTTCTCAGGCGCATGAGTGAGCAGGTGCTGACGCGCAACCGCCTCCGGTGGGAGGCGCCCGTGCTTCGTCGCCCCCTCAGATCCTGCATCTTCCATTGGGTCAATAGTCGGGGTCGTCAACTACCTCCGCGGCCCCTGGCCCCTCGGGCGCCGCATCGGCGACATCCTCTTCGCCTGGCGCAGACGCCGCCGTCGCGCGACAAGGCGCATCCCTGCCCGCGCTTCGGTCTTGACAACGCACATCTTCAGCATAGCTGCGTCCCATCATCGGCGCCGTCGAAGCATTGCCGCAAACAGAACCTGCGCCCGTCTGCGCCCACCCTAGCTCCGCCGATTCGCGGGGCTCATCGTAGAAGTCAGCGAGTACATTTGACTGCGGCGCCGCTGCGCCGTCCGAGGTCAGATGTCCCATGGCGCCGTCCGGCTGGGCATTCAGCTCACCGCTCGCCGTTCGAATAGGAGTCTTCTGCCATCACCTTTCGCGAGCGCAACGCAGGGGGCGCGCGGTGCCTGAGCGCCCGGGGCGGGGGCCACCCAACGCGCCAGGGTCGCCCGGGCTAGACCTCGCGCCGATCTCCGCGCGCGCCCGCCGCTCGAGCCCGGGCGAGCCGGCGGGGCTGCCTCGTCTACCTGACCAAGGGCCCCTCTGCCGTCCATGGTGATGTAGGGGATTTTGCCTCATGAGAGTTCCGAGCTTTTTCCCCGCAGCAGCAATGGGCGCGGCGCTCTGCCGGTTGCCCAGTGGAAACTGCAACCGCGGTCCAAGCTGAGCTCGCCCACTGATATCGCGCTCGGAGTCTCCGGCGTGACAAGTGCCTCCAGCTCAATTTTTCTTCAGCTTGTCGCCGGCAATCCTGACCGTGCCGAGGGCTCTGGACAGGCCGCCCGCCGCGTTCAGGGTTCAGGGCCCCTGTCAAAGATCCCTGTTTCTTGCAAGTACTTGACAGAAATAACATTCGAACCGCAGCCCGCGTCGACCCCAAATCGCATGGATCCGAGACGGGCGGGGCCCAGCTTCTCATCCCGTGTCCTTTTTTGTTCTTTGCAGACACAGCTGCAACCGGTTCGCCGCCATGCCCACTGCGAGCGTCGCTGAGCTCGCCACCGGTTTGTTTTTCCCACCCGACCCACGCACGCCAGACTCCCTGCCCCAGTGCGACAGCCTCATCGAACGCCAGCTGCGCTGGTACCCTCGCCTTCCGCGCGCCTCTCAGCCCTCTAAAGACGAAGCTCGAAAGGGGCCCCCCCCGTGCACTTGGCATCGACATCGCTGTATCTCTTCGGTCGAAGAATCCAAGTGGCCGGTTGCGGCGCGCCCGGGCCCATGCGAACCTTCCGTCGCCCATTGAATGGGGAACGTTTTTGTTCATATATTCGCTTCGATACCGCGCTCCTCGCAGGTCCCCCGCTCCTCAATAGTTCGAGGGCCTGTTTCGGAACGGAAGCGTCGCAATTCCGCCTGCCTGGAGACACCTCAGCAACTTCGCGCAAGTCATCCTCGCCCCCGCTCTGCGCGCGCGCCGGCGCACCCAGGCTGCTTTCGCCGCTTCAAACACGCGGCCATGGGCATTCTGCCCACCCCCGCGAGAACCTCGCCCGAGGGCTGGCGCCCTGCCTCGCTTGGAATCCTGACCCAGCGCAGAAAACTGAGGGGGCGGCGAATATAGGCGCTCCCATCGTCGGGGCGAGGCAAGAGCGGTCTGCCTCAACCCCGCCCAAGCCGGCGCTGGCGACATAATCGCCGAACGCCGGCCTCCCTGGTCACGGGCGCCCAACGGCGTTGCCCCTGCCCCAACAATCCTTCCCGAATGGGCAGGACTGTCCAGCCAGGCGCCTCCAGCGTCGTCGCTTCCCCTTGCTCTTGCCGCCCCCCTTCGACTTGCCCTCGTCGTTGCCCCGCGCGGGCGCAACGCTCCTCCTGGCGTTCTGCGCTGCGGCAGACATCTGATCCTTGCTCCGCTTGCGGGGGGGGGTCTTGCCCATCCTGCCCATGCGCGCCTCGCACTTATCGCGAGAGAACTCACCCCCCCACGCGGCCCGTCGACGCCCGCGGGGACATTCCTCGGAAGACAAGGGACAGGCCCCACGGCTAAATGAATAGCATAGACATTCTTCTCGAAGTTGACACTGGAGGCGCGGCTCTGCGAGCGATCGCGGTCCGCGCCGCCACCCTCGGACCGGTCGGAGGGGCGCTCTTGGCTGCTGCCGCGATCGCCGTCGTTGCCCTTTCCGCCACCTTTCTCCTTGTCTCCCCTCTCCCCCCCGCCGCCCGCGCCGCCGCCCTGGCCCGACTGGGCAGGCGCAGCCTGTGCTGGGGCGGCGGGGCCCCCACTTCCATTCGGATGCCGGCACGGACACTGCGCCCAAACGCATGGGCATTTGCCCTGAAGAAACTTTTTGCATGGTACCGACCTCTTGAGGCGACCGTCTTTCATGCATAGAGTATGTCCGTCCTTGCCGGCGCGCCCCCCCCATCCTTCGCCCTTCTCGCCTTCCACAAGAAGACCGCGGGAGTTCAACATCCCCTGCTGCTTTCCGCGCGTGGTCTGCCCTCGTTCTTTGCGCATGATGTCACTGACCCTCGATAGCAACCATTCGTAAGTCTCCATTCCACTGCCATACTCGTCGCTGCATTGGTCGTAAAGTACTAGAGTGAACTCCATGCGCGGGCATTTTTGCATTTGGCTCGAGAAATGCCCCTGCATGGCGGGGCGAAAAGAGTCGCTCAATTCCTCCATCTCGTCGAGTGTCCTTACCCGCGCATCATAGAAGTGGACCAGGTCGGCATCCTCCTCTCTGACCGCGCCACGGATCTGAATATCCAGCAGATCCGCGCACGCATGCGCCTGACCGCGACCCCGGCGGGCGGCCACACGCACGGCATTTATGCGCAACTATTTAAGACATGTTCCATCATGCTTCTGGCGGTCTGCGAGGAGATGCCCAATCTTCAGATCTCATTCGCAAGATGACGCAACTGCGATGATGAATGCCTGTCTTCAACTCCTGTGACATGAGGTGAGCTGCGATCATCATGCCGAGCCGGACGACATGGCCAGAGTTTCTCAACTCCTTCGCATCTACACTTTCAACGTCAAAACGCTACCCAACTAACCGCCCCCTCGCAATTCGGCAAAGCCGACGCCGCCGCCCTGGCAACGTTGCGACGCCACCGCTGATAGTTGGCCGAATCAGGGATCGCTTCCAAGAGTATCTTCACCGTCCTGCCTGCGTCGCTCCAATATTGCGCAGCGGCTGGACAACATCCATAAACGAGAAAGGGGGGCCATCGCCGCCGCCGCCTCGCGGGGGGTCGCCTCCAGGCGGTCCTCCGCCGCGCCGACGCCGACGATCTGGATTGCCATCCTCCTCTCCGCCCGGCGCTGGGCACCCGTCGCCTTCAAGATAGAGAGAGAGAGAGAGAGAGAGAGAAAAAAAAAAAAAAAAAAAAAAAAAAAAAAAAAAAAAGAGAGAGAGAGAAGAGGAGAGAGAAGAGAGAGAGAGAGAGAGAGAGAGAGAGAGAGAGAGAGAGAGAGAGAGAGAGAAGAGAGAGAGAGAGAGAGAGAGAGAGAGAGGAGAGAGAGAGAGAGAGAGAGAGAGAGAGAGAGAGAGAGAGAGAGAGAGAGAGAGAGAGAGAGAGAGAGAGAGAGAGAGAGAGAGAGAGAGATAGAGAGAGAGAGAGAGAGAGAGAGAGAGAGAGATAGAGAGAGAGAGAGAGAGAGAGAGAGAGAGAGAGAGAGAGAGAGAGAGAGAGATCGCCATCGCCCTCGCCATCATCATCATCATCATCAGCATCCCCGCCGTCATCGCCAGGAGGAGCTGGGCCTGGATGTCTCGGCGCCGGCGCCTTCCTTGGGGGGGCGCCTCATTTTCATTATCTCCCCGTGTGAAGATTCTCGGGGAACTCCGCGGCGCCGGAGGCGTGCGCCCCGTGAAAGAAGTCGCAATGCTGGCGCGAGCTGTTCCCGAGTAGGCATTCGACCCCTTCTGGGCCCCGATCTCTCGCTCAACTCCTTGCCCCAGATCCTGGGCCGGATTTCTATTCCACGCTCAGCGCGCATCCCTGCGTCCTCCTTTTCCCGCAGCGTAGCCTGTTCGAGAATTTCTTGGGCCTCTCATTCTCAGCCCTCGCAGAAGCTTCAAACTCAAAGCTTCAAACTTAAGCGGCCCCTTCGATTCAGCGCTCTCAGCCCGACGGCCATCGCCCCCCGAGGCACGGCCCTGGGCGCGCGCAGGCCGAAGCAATCGATCGCGAAAGCCGGCCCTCGGCATAGTCGCAGGGGCGCTCTCATCCCGAAGCTTCTTCCTCGCCGGATGTCCCCCGCTTCCTTCCTCCTGAAGTCTTTCCTCAGCTTCATCGCGTCCCGCGGCTGAATCTCCCCGCAGCAGCGCGCGCGCATCTCGCCACCCAGCGCAAAAAAACACGCCTTCGCTGCATAAGTGACAGTCGCGAGAAGCCACCTTGGATCACAAGAAACACCATAAGGCCCCCGCGCGTGGATTACGCTCCGAATTTCCGCGCGAGGCTGGTCGCCCAGCCGCTGTCGGCGCCGACGATGGCGCAATGGGCACTGCCGCCGCACTCGCCCGGGCTGCCGACCTGGCCCCGAGGGCGTTGCTGAAAATACTCCGATCGGGATCCACTGCATCTGGCGCTGGCCCACCTCGCGACACAAACTGCCCCGTTCGGCTCCCCGACCCTTCATAATTTGCGCGCTCTTCCGTTCTGCTGCACGCGTCCTCGCTGCGACCCTCTCTTCAGCATTATCTCAGATTCGCCGCGCCCCCTCACGAGCGTGTGACATCTCGGCCGCAGAACGAACATGGCCCTCATCCGCGACGATTCGGTCCGTCTCGGCATATTCGACAGCAGCGGAAGCCTCCGCGGCTTGTCGCGCGTTCCGATCCCCTGCTGCTCGCAACTCCTGAACCGCTCGCGACATAATCGTCCGCAGAGCAACGCCGGCCCCCAGGACGACGCACCCCGCCCCCTCTCCGAGGTGCTTCCCCCGGAGAAGTTCTTGGCGCTCGGAGGAAACAGTGATCTCCAGGCTGTCGGCGAGCTCCCCCATTCCCTCTGTTGCGGCGAAGGCCGTTTAAGCAGCCGACGCCTGTCGACGTTCCTCCGGGCAGCGCGCGGCGTTCGCCGTGGTCTCCCAGCGTCGCTCCAACTGAAGGGCGGCGACCGCCTGTCGCTGCAACTCCGACTGTAGTCGTTGCCCGCGCATTTCCGCAAGATCTCTCGCCCTTATCTGCATAAAATAAAACCTCTTTCTGTCCTCAGGTTCACGCCGCTAGTCCGCGCGCAACACAGCGCAGCGGCGCGAGCAAAGCGCAGCGCACGTCGGGCACGGGAAGTCCAGGTCACAGAGACCGCATGTGCCCAAGCGCCCGGAGCAGACAGGCTTCTTACACTGACCCGATAAACCAAGACATCGCGACTCTGGCACAACGGCGAATTCCGGCCCAGAATAGTTGGCACGCTCGGCGTCAACGCGCATGCTGAAAGCTCTGAACCTGCCCGACAGGTTGGACAGATCAGATGCCCCAGATCGCGGTCTTGTGGCCCTCGGCCTGCCCCTGCTCCGCGCGCGGGGAGAGCGGGCCCGTGCGTCGGGCGCCCCAGATGTCGAGGCGGGTGCTATTTGAATCGCCCGGGAATGGCGCGGCGGGGGCGCAAGAACATCGCTCCCGGGCTTCCCCCCCGGAGCGAGCTCAGCGCTGTGCTCCTGGATGCCGACAGAACTGCTTCGCTTCCCGAGTGGCAGGCTGTTGAGCAAGTAACAAGCTCACGTCTCTGCATGCTCGTCGCTCCTATAGGGCCGCCCACGAACTCCCCCTCTACGATTCCCCCTAAATGCCGCTCCAAAGAATCGCCAGATGGGATCACGGCATGATCGCGTCACGCGAGCGGCGCCTGCACAGGGGGGATCGCCCAGAAGGATCAGGAATCATGCGGTCATAGACCTCGCCTCCTCCATCGCGTGGCCGATGATCACCGCGAATGCCGATGGGTCTGGGCGCCGACCTGCGAGAAATTTTCGCCCGACGAAATCGACTCCGCGTCGCGCTCGCCGTCGGAGCGGTGAATGCGGGCGTCAGGTTGGTCACCAATTGGCACGGGATCCTCTTCGTTTCTCCGACTCAGTCGGGGCGCGCGGCGCCCATGATCTTCGGGGCATCAGGACGAGGCTCGTCATCGAATGAGAGGTCCCAACAGATCTCGGCGGGAAGACGTCGGTTCGATTTCCCGACATAGCCGGCGGGGTCCATTTCAGGAGCATCCACGCTCATGCCGTGGCGCGGCTCCTCGTTAGGTTGCACATCATCCTTGGATGGTTGGAACATAGCCCCCTCGTCTGGTAGAACCACTTGCATCGAAGATCGAACTTTCGGCTGCTAACCAGTGTTTTGTCAATTCTCGGTTGATGCAGGATCTTTCTTGCCTCAACTGATAGGCGAAATGTGATCATGCTCATCTCGCGTATGTTTCTCTTCATCTCTGTCTTGTAGTAGTCTCGTGATCCGGTTCAACTTATGCATGGGCGATGTACTCCTGATTGCCATGGCGATAAGAGTTTATAAGTGTCCGTTAAAACTTTGGTTGACAATATGGATAAGAGAGGTCCCGGCCAGCCAGGGGAGGGCGCCTGGGAGGGCGCACGCGCGCGGCGGGCGGGGCGTTGCTTTCCTCGAGCCAACACGCAGCTTCGGTCACTTAGCTGCGCGTTGGAGATGGGCACGGGGGGATGACGAAATCAACTCCAACGTTGTCTTGGTCGATACTATGATTTTACGATTTGCGCATGCAGGAAGGAGCGGAGGAGCTGGAGGATACTTAGATGGAGGAACATGAACATGGACGGTCGCATCAGCATGGCGCACATCACAAACAATAGCACAAGCAACAGGAAACAATTGTGACAGGAGAAGCTCGAGGAAGATGACAACAGCAACGTAAACAGCAGCATCAGGAACGGCAGCACCAGCAGCAGCAGGATGAGTAGCAGAGCAACAGCAGCAGAAACAGCAGGAGCAACAGAGAAAGAAAAACCACACCCCGTGGGGCGCTGGCCGCATAAGTAGGAATAGCACGCAGGATCAAGAGGGGCAGGAAGAAAAAACACTACGAGGGGGCCAGGTTCGTCCATCAGCTAGAAATTCGCAGGCCCAGGTGCTATCCTCAAGAGGAGGATCCAAAACGCCTGGGGAATCAGGAGCAGGGAGAGGAAACCGCTTCCCTGTGGACCGCGCGCTGGCCTCGGCGTTGGGCCTCCTGTCCGCGAGGTGCGCGATCGGCCTCGCGGGGCGCGCGGCCGAGGCCCCCCCGCAGCGGCAGGCGGGTCGTCAGCGGGCCCGCTCGGCGTTCCCCTCCCCGCTTCCCCAGCCTTACGTCGGGCCTTTCCCCCTAGCAGGGGGATTTTCGACTAAAAATAAAGAAATACCCCAAACATAATCAACAAATAGTTCAAAAACAATCGAGGGTCTATTGTTTTAGTATTTTTTGACCTGTTTGGGGTATGTTTGGGGTATTGTTTATTTTTCGTCGAAAATCCCCCTGTAGGGGGACACGTCCGACATGAGCGTTCCCCTCCCCGCTTCCCCCGCCTCTTCTCGGCGGCGAGCGAGGGGAGGGAAGTGAGAGGGAGAAGGCCCTCTCAGAAGGCGGCGGGACCTCTCAAAGCCGTCGCGCCGCTGAGGACACAGAAGGCCGGGGGCTCCCGAGCCCTCCGAGAAGGTCCGCCCCCTCTCACTTCCGCCCCTCGCTCGCCGCCGATCTTCGTCGGTCTGCGCGTCGTTCTTCGCCGACGTCGTTGTCGTCCTTCGCCTTCCCCGCTCGGAGGGCGAGGAGGAGGAGGAAGAGGAGGAGGAGGAAGATGACGAGGACGAGGACGAGGACGAGGACGAGAACGAGGAGGAGGAGGAGGATGCGGAGGAGGAGGAGGTTGAGGAGGAGGAGGAGGAGGAGGCGGTGGAGGAGGAGGAGGACGACGAGGAGGAGGACGACGAGAAGGAGCAGGAGTAGGACAAGGCGGAGAGAAGGAGGGAGGACAGAGGAGAGAGGAGAGGCGGAGGAGGGGGGAGGAGGGGGAGAGGATAGGAGGAGGAGGAGGAGAGGAGATAGGGGTAGGAGGAACGAGAGGGAGGAGGAGGAGAGGAGGAGAAGGAATGAGGGAGGAGGAGGAGGACGCGCCCCTTTTCGGCGCACCCAGGAGGACGACGAGGAGGAGGACGACGAGCCACCCTCCTCAGCACGCCTCTCTGCCTCCCCGTGCCGCCGGCACGGCGGCTCCTCTCTTGGGGCTCTCACGGAGCTCGCCTGGGCCGTGCCTGGAGCTCTCTGCCTGTGCCCCGCCAGGGCTCCACTGGGGGGCTCCTTGGAGCCCGGCTGGTCCTCCTGGACGCGCCCAAGAGGGGCGCGTCCTCCTCC